>JAYXIM010002761.1:0-101064 GCA_037575425.1 Anastrepha fraterculus
TACATTGCTTTCTTTACGACAAAGGGTTAATGAGGTAGCTATCTGGTTAGGCTAACATTTGACTACCTTTAGAGAAGTCTACGAATACGAAACCCATGAAATTTGAAAATTCACCTTATTTTTTTAGCACATCTCGTATATTTACTCCGATAGCAAAGCGGGAATGGAATCTTTTGGCGGAACTGATGAAAGCTGACGGAATATTTCAGCATCCATTTGATATGGCTGCCAGGACATAGTGATATATAAGGGAATTGGAAGGCAGACAAATTAGCGAGAGAGGGCACGACCACTCGCCTCCGTTGGTATGAAGATTGTAGTCTGAGATGCTCATTAAAGAAGTAATGCAACCAAAAGAATTTGGCCAAAATGGGGCGTCAGGTGCTCAAAAGCGCTACTTAGTTAGTTGCTTTGATCACATGTCGCTGTCTCCTAGGTCACCATTTCAGAAGTTGCAAGAATGAGGAAGAGGAAAAGTTTGTCAGTCTTCTTTGTCACGGCTCTACGTGGCATGCCACTAGGCTAAGATACTCTGATTCATCGTTCTTGATACTAATGGTCATAGGGATTAGGGATATAAGTGTCAGCCAGATCAATGGGTTTGCCCTTAAAATAAAATGATTTAACGAGGAGTAGCAGATAAACTCCCAGTGGCAGTATCGATGGGGGTCAGCAATGGTCTAAGAGAGTTGGTTTAGAGACCGACTGCCACTTCTACCTATCTCGACCGTTGCGTGTGCTTTTTTTGAACGACGTATCTCAAACTAACTCTTTATTCTAGATGTGGTATGACGATTGTGTGTGCTCGAGCAGTAACAAGAGTATTCGGTTGCGTCTGAAATTTTTTGAGATATTTTTCACTGCTGTTTTTTTTTCTTCAGGCGCCATAGGTTTTTGAAGGTCGTTGAATATGCTTGAGTTTTTGACGTGCCGTGGCGCTGCTGAGATTGTTCCAAATATCTTGGGCGGTACTGGATTTAGAATATTGTTGTTGGTAAAACAAGTACTGCCCCAAAGCGTTGGAGAATGAATTACCAAATGATATAAGAAGGAAGTTCACACAACGATCACACTAAAGCAGTCAATAGCCGACCTCTAAATGTATTTCTGCTTTAAAAAACCTGCTCATAAAAAATGCCTATCATTCATGAAACAAAAATTCTCTCACTTAGTGAAATAACATCAAGACGACTACCACAAATTGGCATAGAAGCACGTCCAAACCCAACCTAACAAATGGTGTACACGGCAATTATTTAGTTTAATTCTTTTTTAAGTCCTTAATCCTCCAAGTTTTATAATAGCCAATCTTAAAAAGAACACCCTATTACAAGTGCACATACTAACACACACTCTAGCAACTTCCGTCAGGACACTCAATTCGCAAATGGCCAAATGCTGCCGTTACAAATAAAAAGAAATAAAAATGCCAAATTTTAAAGTCAATAAGCATTTCGGCTGCTCCATAAAAAACATTCACCTTTCGCTTGTCATCTGGTTTGCATGCAGCACAGTAAAAGCGGCAATCATAGTCAACAACAACAATGAGTAGAATGTGAAAAAGCAAATACGCTGCTGGTGCAAGACATGGAGAAATTGGATAAAATTAACGAAGTAAGTTAAAGATTGAGTTTGATTTACTTTGATCGCCAAATGACATTAATGGGTTAATACGCGGTGTTGCCAAAAGTTTGCTAAGTGATTGGCAATTCCGCTAATGAGAAAAATGGTATGAATAGTTCAGCTTTCCACGTTTTGAGATGTTAACGGAAGTACATACGAGCCAATTGAAGGTGTCTATAGAATATAAGAGAAGATCCGGTTATTTTTTATTGAAGAAGAGAGTGTGTGAGCTAAAATATTTATGAAATCATATTTATTTTCCTGTAACTTTATCCTATAAGCCTAATATACATTTTCATATCTTTCACAAAGTTTATGTGCACCAAAAAGATAATTTGGTTTGAGGAGTCAAATTAGGTTGGCATAGAAATAACTGACTTCAATTCATCACCATCAGTAAAATTGTTTTCTCAAACCTCTTTTTTCATTCCTGGAAATAAATCGGCTACTGGAAGTAATACGACTAAGTCTTTGCTAATCAGTGCAGCCAACGTTACGTAACATAGCTTTGTAAACGGTCATACCGCACTCCATTTCCTCCTTTTCCTTTCAATGGCTAAGAGCTTTTCAAAAGTTAATTCAAGTATTCTGTAAAATAGAAACCACAATTTGACATTCAGAGGCCAGACCCGACAGTCGTGTCGACCCGTGAGTCTATATATATATTTGCCTACACCAGTCCAAGGCTGCTTTTGCAATACCTCCATGAGGCTTCAGAATTCTACGTCCAATTCATTTCCATTTTCGTAGCCGAATTTCGAGATGAAGAGGAAGCTGCTTCGTCATACTCCAGAGATCAGCGATGGAGATGGTATTTGGCCGGTGTAATCTCAGCGAATTTCTCATAATATCTTGAAAGTATGTCTTCATTGCAGTTTATTCCTTTGAAAGAAATTTGGTGTAATTTACACCTTTTTTATAATCCATATGCCTTCTGAAGCTAAAAAACCAGTAGCTCTAATATAATATAATATCTCGAACTTCTTGGGACACATTGAACTGCACTATTTTAGCGCCTCTCCATAGATTCCTACTTCGATTCAAGTTCAACATGATGAATCCAAGTTGCATCTTCAGTAATAATCCGCTTTACAACTTCATTTCTTTTTTGCCTACCCAGACTCAAAAGCAGCTGGCAATACTAAACGCGCTGTTGCTTCTGAAGTTGGCTGAGCATTCTCGAAAGCCAACTTGAGCTTGTCTTAAGCATACCAAAATAATCGTCTAAGTTGTTCAAAATAGTCGCAGATGCTAATCTAATAATTTTTGTTTCTTTTTTTCTTTTACACACATGATTTACAGTTTTCTAGAAGATTAAATTATTTCGATTTGTCTAAGATTGCCTGAAATCGTCGCCACAATAAGCAGGTCTGCAGGTTGATCATCTTAAATTCACGCTGTACTTTGCTTGAATAAATCCCATTAACCATTCGGCTTCGTAGATAATGACTCCCATAAGCAAATGTCATGTCTTTCGAAATAATCTGAGATGTTTTTCTTTGCACAGAGAGGCATTTAATAACATTATGAAACTCAATTTCTACATGGCTTATGGTTTCCTCTAAATTAACTCATTTATACAGCATCAACGTGAAGTTATGAAACAATGTAACATTAAAAGCTCTTTCCTTGTCTCTCATGTGATGCATACTGTTCTCTCCACTGAGTCAAGCTAAAAAGAAGGCAAACTTTCAAGAGGGTATGAAAATTTACATAGATTATCCATTACACCTCCTCCCGGTAGATCTAACGCGCTTAGTTTGGCAATAAGGCTGAACACTTCAAGTAAGTGATCAAACACGGACTTCGGCCACATAAAATCCTGGCTGGCATTTTGGAGTTTCTAAGAGTGGTGGACTATATGTACACTGTCACCTACACTTGCCATTACAACGGCAACGACCCTCAAAGAACAGTGAGCTGGGACGATGTAAGCTCGAGGGCAGAGTGGGCGGAGATGTATATTCTGGGCTTCTGGGGATCTCCTTCAGTTCTCGGCTTCACCATCTATTGTAATGTCTTTCAGGCAATAACGAAAGCCATGACACTGGTACAGTGTGATGTGTTATCCGGAGATGATATTCACTGAGAGCCAGGCGGCGATAAAATCCCTCACATAGAAGTCGATAACCTCCAAGGTAGCCATAAATGCCACGCACTTCTTAATGAGTCGGCTGAGACATTTTAACTAAAGGTATTATAGCATGGGTTCCTGGCCGTTGTGATATTGAGGGTAACTGTAGAGCCGGGGAACTAAAGAGACTCAGTACCAAAATCACCGATGGGTACATATTACACTAGTCTACAAGGAAAAGTATCCGAAATAATTTAAACTAATATCTGCTTCTCTGTCCATGCAAAATTCGGATTGATAACTAAAATTAATTTATTAGTTTGAGTTTTTACGATAATCGTATCTTTCGTGTTTAATGGAACTAGGCCGACAAAATTTAACCAACATTCAGACCCAGAAACCAGACTATATATTTCCGAAGGTTTATGATGCGCTGAATCCAAATCTGGCCTCAGAATTGCTCATGAAAATTTCAAAATGCGATATCTCTGCGAAAAAAAATGATATTTGAGCAAACAAAACGCCATTTGAAAAAAGAAGGATTGTATTTAAAGATACCATCCTTTAATTTTGGTGAAAGAAAACATCTGCAAGGCTACATAACCTCAAATATGGGCAAAAATGGGGTTTTTTGCACTTTTAGGTTAGGATATCTCGAAAACCAGAGCTGATAGAGCAATTCTGAGGCCAGATTTGGATTCAACGCATCATAAACCTTCGGAAATATATAGTCTGGTTTCTGGGTCTGAATGTTGGTTAAATTTTGTCGGCCTGTGTTATAGATAATGACTTAGGCATATCCTTACAAACATGTAATGGGAGAGGGGGAGGATGGGTGTGCAAGCACATGAATTCTTCAGAAGCTGTATAGATGAGGAGGAAAAGACGATCTCGCACCTTTTGCGTCATTGTCCTGCTCTCTCCAGACTAAGATTTCCTATTTTAGGTAGACATTTTGTAAAGAATTGAAAGATCTCAGTTGTTCGGAAATCATAGATCTTCTAAAATTTTTGAAAAGTGCACACTCGTTTTAAGGGAGATTAGGACAAGTTCCCCATACGGCATCACAATGGGCTATGAGCCGGAGTGTATTCCACAGGACAACCGCTTCAACCTACCTGCCTATCCACTGAGAAGGTCTAGATATGGGAAATTATTAAATTTATTTTATTTTACAAGGTCATAAGGTACCTGACCAATTTTGATGTGATTCCCAACATTTTATTATTACTAAAATTTCCATTGCCTAAAATTTTAATGTAAACAAAACAAAACCTATTTTACGTTCATTCTCGTTCTTTCTTTATTGGAGTCATTGGTAACAAAATTTACTGACTGCATTTAAAAGATTACTTAACAATAACTTAAGGACTAAATAAAATAGAAAGTTTATTTGATAAGTAATAAGACTTAATTAATAAGTGACTTAAACCAGGACCTTGGCAACGCAAAATCAAGATCAAGATTTATAGAAAGCCGACTCTTCAAATCGTCTTGCAATAAGGGCAAAATCTAGGTAATTAGGTCTGAGAACTGCAAAATAAAATAGAAATAGAGAGCGAAGTATTCTATTAGGAACATTGAATTATTTGGCCAATTATTGAGTATTTGCGAAGAAATAAAAGGTAACTGCTTAATTGTACGCTTAAATTGCTTACAAACGGTGAAAAAATAGTTAGTTTCCAGTACATTTTTATCGAAAAAAAAAATTTTTTTAACTGCTTTCACTTTACTTTCATAATCGTAAGTTATCTGTTGTTTTGACTAATATATCCGTTTATAAAGTATAGGTCAATGTTACGTAAAATTATTCTCTGTGTAGCTTAAACTTACTTACTGATTAAATTAAAAGAAAAAACGAAACAATTTTCAAATCGTTTTTTCTTTCGGCGAAACATAATCATCATCATCTATCAGCATTACAACTCAGGGTGAGCATTAGCTTCCTCAACGATCTTCTTCCATTTAACTCGGTCAAGAGCTTCCATCTTCCAGTTTTCTACTTTTAATTTCTTCACGTCTTTGGTGATGTTTTGTAGCCACCTCAGCTGGGGTCTGTCTTTGCGTCTCACTGTGATTGTGGTCGCGTGGTGTGATTTTTCTGTGGTCGTGATTTTTCCATAAATAATACGGCACCAGCGAATTCGTTGTGCTTCAATAAACCTTACAACGTTTTTGCCATTGCATAGGTAAATTAGTTCGTTGTTATATCCTTTTCAGTACTCCTCGCTGTCATCTCGTTTTGAGACCAAAAATGTTTCTCAAAATAATGCTTTCGATGATCCGAAATATTTCTTCTTCCGCCAGCGTCATGGACCAAATCTCAGCACCGTATGCTAGCTAGCACTTAGCCTTTACCATTGTATGATATATGGTAAACTTACAATTTCTGGAGAGAGAGGATTTCGATTTGAACAATTTAATACTAGCATAATAAGACACGGTTGGCTGCCATCAGTCTCTTCTTGATGGTGACATTCATTACGTTGCTGTTGCTCATCAACACATCAAGATAGTTGAAATTTGAGATACATGCACCGAGAAATTAAAAAAAAAATTATATTAACAGGAGGTTGAAATTACTAAATCTTTCGAAGAACTTAAGTTATTTAGAGTCAAATATGCTGATGCTTTTAAAGCATACATTTTTTAGAATCGCTGTATCTAAATCCAAATTTCAAAAATTCGAAGGAGGACCCAATTAGGCACACTATGATGATGTTTTTTTTAATGAACGAACTCGATTAAAGCTAGTTGCTCAAGGGCTTTCAGGTTCGCTGAAGGGGTTAGATAATTTGCCAAACTATATACTATACATAAAAAATTTTTCATTTGCTCGTTCCTGATAAAAACTACGGCGTCTATTGCGCTCACCAATAAAGATGGCCTGAAAAATCAGCCTCACTTAGAGCCATTTAAATATTTCTCTTTTTCCTAATATATTTGTCTTGAAAATATACACACCAAATTTAAAGAAATGTAAAAAAATTCTACCTCTACCTATAGTACTTTGGCCAAAAAAATAAATGTTTGTAATTATCTATTTTTCATGACATCACGCCGATCTTACCTCTTAAAGCCACCTCTACGAATCAGAAGAAGTTTATAACAGATTTAATTTTTTCGTACTTGAGTTTATTTTGAGATTATGAAAAAATATGCTTTGAACATAAGCAAATTTTTAAGTTAGTTATTTCCAAATACAAAACAGCAAGTCAACAAAATTTTAAAACAAATTAAATAAAACTTTATTTAGTTTCTTCATTTTTTGACTTAGCCATCACCGTAAATGTTTTGAGTTCTTATTTACTGTCAGAAAAATGTCTTAATTCGACTAGATTTAAAACTTTTAAAGATATGTAAGAGGTGGCGCAAAATTAGTCATCCTATCAGAAGATTTTTAATTTTAGCAAATGGCGTTGACGTTAATCATATTTGACACTTATATGGAAACAGACATGCAAACAAGCAATGGACGGTGTACAGGTAAAATATAATTATTTTTTTATTCAGTAAAAAAAGGTTATCCGAAAAAACAAGATTGGATGGTTAATTCTGCGCCATATGCAATCATCTTCATCACCCTTCAGTGAGAAAAATTTACTTCAAAATTCATTTAAAAAACTGATCAATGTCCGTGCTATTATTCAGATCTCGAATTAATGAGACGCTTATGAAACTGAAATTTATAAATGCACATTGGCAACTTCCATTTACCCCTTTGCACGCCATTACGTGACATCTGCCTATAAACATCTCTTTAAAACTGTAATTGCATCAAACCACGAAAAGTTGTGATTTCTTTCGCGATCAAGGTTACGCTTGATTAAGACAGGAAGTTCGTCAAGGTTGGCATCCCTTGATTAGCGGTTTATCACCAAGCAAAGGCAGCCGTTGCTGCTGTTCCTGAGCGAACGAGGGGCAATAGCAGCGCAGTTTACTGCATTCACAGAGGAGAAAAGGCGTAAAGGAAGAAGACAACAGCAGCTACAATCAAAGCTAACACTGATGAGATGAGAACGGTAGAGACTAGGTGGAATTAGAGCAGAGTGAGAGAAGTGAGAGAGAGAAAAGGGGAGAGAGAGAGAGGAGGAGAGAGAGATATATAGAGAAGCCAGTAATGAAAGAGTGCTCTAATAAATAGATTAGCGTGAAGTGAAGGTAAACATACCAGCCGACCAACGTAACAAACGGTTGATTAAAAGTGGGCCACGGCAGCCAGCTGAAGTGGCTGAAATTTAATGATGATTTCAAATTGATAAATGATGTACACAAATGCTGATTTGCGCGGAAAATGGCAATTTATTCACGTATATAGAGTACAGTAAAAAACAAATTAATTTTGACCGAATTAATTAGGTAGGCCATAGTACCAAATTTCCGCTTCCCTTTAACCTTCAAACGCTGGTGAGTGTTTGCAGAACATACACACAAATGCATTTGCTTCGCCGCAAAGCAACTCACCTGCCATTCGCATTTACCAATATTTGATGTGAATTAAAGAAGCCAGTGAGAAATGATAATTTGAATTAAAATAAAATTTTATAATTGAATTAACAAACTGAAATTCAATGTCAGCACACATTAAATAAGAGGCGTCTAATGGCGTGTAGCAAACCACCAATTCAAGCAATCATGCCACACTCGTTTCAATACCAGGGTTCGTTTATGGGAAGTGGCGCGTTCAACATGCAAACATGCCGAAATAAGTGGTTTAATCTTTGAAAGCCGATGCTTTTAGCTATCGATGTAATTTTTCCATCTGAATAAGCAAAGCATTTCACGCTGTATGATGGTGTGGCGCTTCCCTCGACGTCCATTAGATGGAGCGTCCATGGTCAGCGAACTTAAGACATTTGGCACTGCCAAGGCGTGATTCACGAAAGTGAGCTAATTACCCTTCCGGTGTGTTACGCCCTCGGCTAAATTGCGGCCAAATGTGTACAGTATGCGAAAAGATATAAAGATTTCGAATGTGAATGAATGCGACGCGTGCGGCATGCAAAAATTTGGAAATTTCTATACTCATTTTTCACATTCATACAAATGTACACACATTTAAATTGTATTTTAACTTAGTTGCAACACAATACCGACTAGGCGCATAAATGATGACAATAACAATAACAATACAAAGGTATTAGAGTGGCTTAGAGGGCATCAATCATAGCACGCGGTGCGCTTACCGCTTGGGTGGCGGCGCGTCATTCACTTGGTGCTACAACCTGTAGCAGGCGCGCTCATCTAAGCAACCATCCAACACGCACACACATGCGTATACTTGTGTAGCACATTTCGTACAAAAGTTTTACAGTTACTATTTTTAGCTGTTGGATTCAGCGGTCAGAGCCAGCAACCGCTGTGTTGCGGTCACTTTCGATTATGTGAAACAAAGTGGCCGTCGACGTGAGCGCTTCACAGCAGCGCGTGTGCTTCATGTATATGAGTGTGTGCGTATGAAGGAAGCGGCTCATACAATGGAGAGCGGTACACACACACACACGCACATAGACTGTGGTGGCCCTGACCACAGCCAACAAAAGCCTGCCCTGCAGTGGTGCGGCGCCCGCGGTAGTCCGATAATGGTAATATTGAAGCGTTATTAAGGCGCGTTCATATTTTGGGCGTAGAAAAAACAATTTTAAAGCAATTTTTCTTACTATTTTTCTATGCATCTTTTTAATTTGTTTTTAACAAATATTTTATGTATTATTGTAATATGCTTGAATTTATTTCTTTCATGTTGTTGGCGTTTTTTTTATGTTTTCCTTTGACCAGCCACACCAACCAAATATATATTTGTGTATATATGTTAAATTTGCGGTGAAACAGTGGCTAATTGATAATTGCTTTTTTAACACTCATTTTACCACTCATTTTTTACACAGTCCTATAACCCAAAAAACACACATACACACACTGGCACATGCAAATTTATGGCTATGTACATAGTCGTACGTATGTATGTATGCTTGTACATTCGTCAATTTCGTGTTTCGCGGCTGCTACCATTTTTCTAATATTGCTAATTTTGCTAATTTTTGCTGCCATTAATGCTACTGCTCTGAATGCCCTGCTTTGTTGCTGTTGTTTGTGCTTGTTGCTGCTACCGATGCTATGGTTTCCATTGCTGTTGTTTTGCTGTTGTTATTATGGGAATTTATGTTAGCTGACGTTTTGAAGTCTTCATTGTTCTTGTTTTTATTTTATTTTTATTTTTCGTATATTTTTTTTTTGTTAATTTACTTGGACGCTGTCCACCATCAAGCGCGTTGCGGAACCAGAGCAATGGTAGCACAGCGCTTTTATTGTTGTTGCTTCTGCTACCACTAGATCGACTGCCAAATTGCCAGTAATCTGGTGAACGTTCAAATATTTGTGTGCATACAAATCTACACACAAATATACATACATACATACTCATGTATGTACGAAAATTTGCGTTTATAAGCTTACTTACCGTATATGTGGGTATATGTACATATGTATGTATGTGTTGACTTATGTAAGTGTACGTAGTTGGCTATATGTATGTGTGTTTGAGGTACTCACCTAAATAAATCGTCGATTAGCTGAACCGTTAAACCGTTCACCTAATATATGTATGTATGTTTAAGTGAAAGTGTATGAGCTCACCATTTGGCTGATTCGTTTATCGGTTTGATGGGGACAGCCTTCATAGTTGCATTCCTCAACTAATTGCAAGCACAAAATTTGGTATAGATTTTTTTTTGTGAAACTCGCTTAGTTTATTTCAAATTCTGATAATTGTCTAAGAAATAAGCGATTCCTAAAACCCTTTACTTTTTTCATTTTATTTTTAACTCAGATGTGATCCCAATGTAATGACTTATCTCACCTCCGCGTTAAGACTATTTCTAGTGCTCTGTTAAATGATGTAGTTTTCAACTCACTGAAAAAAGAGCAAATAAAGCTCGTACATGTGAAGTGTTGTATGCAAGTTTCTGGTGAAAGCACCAAACTTTTCGATAAAAATTTCGCTCACAGCTCATCATCATCGTAGAGTTGCAAGGCACAAAACATAAAAGGTATCCCTCGCAACTTCCCGGTCGCCATTGCTGAATGGATTGGTACGTGACTACCATTCGGGAGTGCGTAGGTTCGAATCTCCGTGCATGAAACAGCAAAACGAAAAAGTGGTTTTCTAATAGTAGTCCTCCCTCGGTAAGCAATGGCAAGCTTCCAAGTATATTTCTGCCATGAAAAAGCTCCTCATAAAAAACCATCTGACATTCGAAGCCGGCTTAAAACTGTAGGTCCCTCCATTTGTGGAAAAATATCAAAACGCACCCCACAAATAGGAGGAAGAGCTCGGCCAAATACATAACAGAAGTTTAGGGGCCAATTATGCAGGTATGAATTTATGTATCTCTCGCCATTACTTTGCTGTGTTTTTAGTCAAAAAAATGACGAACAAGCAAGGACACACCTATTTGGCGAGAACAGCGTTGACAAAGTGAGAGCGGCTTTCAATATCTTGGCAGCACAATTCACGGCAGAGGGGATAGGCAAAAGTGATGCTTTCACAGGGCTTCGAAAGGCAAGAAACGCATTCACCTGTCTGCGACCAGCGTGGTTGTCCAAACAAATCAGCGTGCATACCAAATTTCGAGTCTTTAATTCAAATGTTAAGTTTCTCCTTCTCTATGTCTTGTGAAACATGTTGTCTATTAGCGGAAACCATTCAAAACCTGCAAGTGTTTGTAAACCGCAACTTGAGGTACATCCTGCGCATTTCGTGGCCAGACAATTGGATATCGAACGGCAACTTGCACCAACTATGCCAAAAAAAACCACACGCGCAAGTAATCATTCAGCGCAAGTGGAGTTGGCTCGGCTATACACCGCGCACAGAGATCAGCAGGTAAGTACTAGACTGCAATGCGAGGGGTCAGACCTAGCGTCGTTGCATAGGAAGTTAAATAAAAACTGTGAACAAAAGCCGAATGGGGCAGGGAGTAAAAGGAAAAGAAGGATCCAAAATGTGAAATTCTGTATCATCAGATAATATTTTGTAAAACCCCTTATAAGGAGAATATTTTAAAAATTGTAGGCATTGAATTTTCATCCAAGTGACAGATTTTTCTGAAATATTTTTGCTCTTCTTATCGGCGGATTTTCAAGTGATTTGGTGAAAATAATTATTGTAGTTACACTTTAAGTCGGAATGGGGTTCTCAGTGAGTGGGATATCAGCGTTGGCTAATCTGCTATAACTAATTTGCTATTTTCGCTACTTTCGACCCATACAATTTTCTTAATAAACGAAAAACGACTTTGACACTGTCCACGATTCATTTTCCACAATTACTTAATACAGGGTGGCTGATGAAAGCCGCTACCAAAAAAAAATTGAATAACTTTTTTTCTTTTTAAGTTATCTGTTCCATTTTTGTTTTAATTTGCAGATTGATCTTTAAAATTTATTAAAATGGATAACTGGGGCACGCAAACAAGAATTTGGATAGTCCGCCGCTATCACGCACTGGAGTCCGTAGTTTTGGTACAGAGGGAGTACAGGCGGATGTTTGGCGGCGATCCCCCGAGCAGATGGACCATAATGAGACTGGTGAATAATTTTGCTGAGCAAGGAACAGTCGCAAGAAGGCCTTATCATCGAAACCCACCAGTTCGGACGGAGGAAACGATCGCTGCTGTAGCTGCAGCTATACAAAGCAATCCAAGGGTTTCAACAAGAAGCTTATCTGCTCAACTTGGTGTCAGCGGACAGTCTTTGCAAACAATAATGCACAAAGATTCAGAGTTATTTTCCTACAAAATTCAAATGGTTAACAAACTGAATTCAGCAGACTTGCCGATTCGCTTGGAATTTCGCCAGAAGATCCTGCAAATGGTGGAAGAAGACCAAAACATGTTAAACTGCCTTTTCATGTCTGATGAGGCCCATTTCGATTTAAACGGCAATGTGAGCAAACAAAATTGTCGAATATGGAGTACTTCTAACCCACAGATACTCCACGAGACGGAATTGCATTCTCTTCGCGTGACAGTGTGGTGTGCGGTTTCTTCACGCTGTATTGTCAGACCTTAT
This sequence comes from Anastrepha fraterculus, assembly GCA_037575425.1. Taxonomy (NCBI): domain Eukaryota; kingdom Metazoa; phylum Arthropoda; class Insecta; order Diptera; family Tephritidae; genus Anastrepha; species Anastrepha fraterculus. The sequence continues at coordinate 12,770 of JAYXIM010002761.1, forward strand.
TTTTTTGAAGAAAATGGTCACACCGTTACGGTTACTGGAGACCGTTATTTGAAAATGCTGAGAGAATTATTCTATCCAGAACTACGCCGAAAGATAATTCCTTTCAACTCTGTGTGGTTTCAACAAGATGGGGCAACGTCTCACATAGCCCAGACTGTTATGACAGAGTTGCGACGAAAATTTCCCGATAAACTGATTTCAAGAAACTCCGAATTTCGTTGGCCCCCCAGGTCGCCTGACCTTACTGCACCTGACTTTTTCTTGTGGGGTTTATGTGAACAAGAAGTTTATAAAACAAAGTCAACAAATTTGGATGAACTAAAACAATCCATTCGGGCAACAATTGCGGCTATTCCTGTCGCAACTCTCAAAGCAGCAACGAACAACTTTTTACTAAGATGCCGCACTTGTGTCAACGAGCATGGGGGGCATTTAAATTCAATTATTTTTAAAACTAGTTAAGCTACATTTAATAATTCCATACACTAAAAAAAATGTTATTTGAGTTTCTTAATGTAGCAAAATTCATCAGCCACCCTGTACATGTTAGAAAAGGTATTTAGATTAAGGCAATGTAATGTCAAGTGAATAAGAAACACACTGTTTTTACTTAGTGACTTAGACCACTTTCGAAATTATAAATAGATATGTATAATAACATATAATGTTGCTTTAAGAAAGCATTCGATACAATCAAACGAGACTCATTATGGCTGGCGTGGAGTAGAAAAGGAGTTCGCGCTAAGATAATCCGCAGCATCTGCCACCGCTTCGCTCTTTATGAGAACTACAAACTTACAGTGTTTCAAACGGCAACATCAGCGCCCCATTCACCACCACCCAGGCGTAAGGCAAGGTTGTTCCCTGTCGCCACTGTCTCTTCGCCATCGACCTAGAGGACGTCATGAGCCAATGACCCTGTACAAAAGAGGCGTCGTATAGAGCCTCACCACATATCTTGAGGACAAGGACTTCGCCGATAGTATTTCCCTCCTCTCTCAAAACCTCACTGACATGCAATTGAAGGTGGTCAATAGGTCATCATCGCAGAGACGAAGGCCATGAGACACCACTACAATAAAGCAAAATATATAATGGTTGACGGTGCCCGGTAGAATTTGTCGAAAGCTTCTGTTATCTCGGCTGCACTATTACGGCAACTGGCGAAGCAGATGAAGGCGTCAACTGCAGGCTAAACAAAGCAAGGACGGCATTCGGGTGAATGCGTACAGTATGGGAGAGTTCGCAAAACTAAACTGCGAATATTCAGCTCACGTACGAAGTCAGTATTTTTGGACAGAAAGGAAACTTGGCTGGTCTCTAACACCATCACACAGAGGCTAAAATTTTTTGTCAATAAATGCCTCTGCATCATCTGTAGAATATTCTGGCTGAACGCCAACAGCAACGACGCGCTGTGGAGATCAACGAATGAGGAGCCCATCGTATGGCAAATCAAACGCTGAAAGTGACGATTAATAGGTCTTACGCTTAGAAAACCACCAGATAGCATCACGGGATAGGCACTGAACTGGAGCCCGTAAAGGAGTAGAGGTTGCAGTCGGCTAAAGAATACTTGGCCTCTAGTTGAGACCCTATGCTTCCGAGCGAAGCAAATAAGAAAAAAATAGTAATAACATATAATAACAGAAAATAAATAAGTATTGACTTAATTTTACTAAAGCTATTGAAAACATTGTTTACCCTAACATAGGCGTTCAATTTTATGATCAACCTTCCTTGGGTCTGGTGTGGGGGCTTGGCTTCATTTAAATATCGAATTGTGTTCGAGTTATGGAGCGGATTTGGGAATATACAGACACAGCTAAATTAATTCTTCTCTCCTCTCTGATTATTTGGGTAGGCACATGTCTGGTATATCGAACTCGATTCCGTTATGCGACCAAAAACAACTGTTCCATAAGCAAATACGTGCTTGTGTGCAATAAAAATGCTAACTTTTAAATTTAGCAAAACCAAAACCAACAACTTCATATCTCGAAGATAAATCCAAATTACACTTGTTTCTTTATTAGTGGAATTACTTGTTCAAAACTTTAATTTAATAATCTCGTTCAGCATCTTTTCATGTTGCATAACCTCAATATGTCGTTCTTGCCCCTTTTTTATTGGTCCAATTCATCTCACTAACCGAAAGCCGCGTTCACACATAATAAATAGTTCTTACGTTGTTATCATTTTTATTATCTTGTTGTTGCTGTTATTACAACTACTCATATTATTGCAATATGATTTTTATGGTTGATTTTGATGATTTTTGTACTCTTTTTACTTAGTTTTTATTTTCATTGTTGTTGTTGTTGTTGTTGTTGTTGTTGTTGGGTAGCATGTTTTGATGGTTGGTGCTTTAAGCATTCATTGTCATTAGTTTTGTTGTTGCTGTTGTTATTATTAGTGTTTGTGTTGTTGTTGCAGTTGTATGCTGACGTTTGACGTTATTGTTGTAATTGTTATTTGCGCACGATTACAAATGATTGCGATGAAATCGCACAACTGAATTTGCCAAGCAGCCGAGCAGCCGAGCTGCCAGGCATAGAGCCACCACCAGCCCAGAGACTTGGTGCCATTGGAGTTGTGCTGTTTTGTTCGCTTTGTATTGGAATTTGTTTGGTTAGCTTTGGTGTGGTTGGATTGGCTGCCACATTTTTCCTAGTCGCCAAAGCAATTGCGCGTAATCTTATTTGTTGTGGCTGTAATGCTTTTTGTTGTAAGTTTTGTTGTTTCGCATTTTTTGTTTTTGTTTTCAATGCTCACATTGCTGTTCCAGCCGTTGTTCTGCTTGTCATAATTGTTATTATTGATGTTACTACATATTATTATTGTTGTTGTTCCCCTAGCTGTTGGTGTTGTTGTCGCTTTTATTACGCTTGTTGGCATCATCTGTTATTTTCTGCCGCCACCGCTGCCACCTTCCTAAGTAGAAAACTCCCATGAAAACATGACAAACAGCCGCAATGCAAGCCAGCAAGCCAGCCAGTCAGCCAGCCACATATTTAGCTTCAGCTTGGCTATCTTGCGAGTGAGTCATCGCAATTGCATTCAGCGCGCAGCTGCAACTAAGCATTGCAAACTTTGCAAAAACTTTTGTACGCAATGCATTGCAAAATGCCAACGCCGCGCTGACTGTCCGCCTCGCCCGACAGTTGCTTGTTGGCGGCTAGTCTTCCGTGGTGAGCGCAGCAGCGAAGCCAAGCAAATAACCATCAGCCCATTGATCAGCAAACGCATACAGTTCACAACATACACACACACGCGCGCGTACTTCAGTGCACTCTCAGCCCAGGGCTTTTGCAGCTATTATGAGGTATTAGCTGCTGCGGCAGTCAGCTAGACAGCCAACAAGTTTTTCTGCCAAAGTTCATGCGCCGCACAACCTCAACTTCTCAGCCAAGCGTTAGCTGCCTCCCTTCACCGGATAAGTACTTACCCGCCCGCGATAGCTATACGTATGTTGTCCGTCTGCCAGATGTTTGGCACAGCCGGCAAAGCGCCACCGCGTACTACTAACTTGTGTAGTGGTCGACGATAAGCGTGCATATATTGTGGAGGGGGAACCTCTTGGAGGCTTTGGAATTCTCAGAAGTAAGTAATTTTACTACACTGAACGATGTTTGGTTTCATATCTGATCCGACCTGTGACGCGATAAAGTGAAAATACCCAGCGACGAAAAGGCTAAGGATTAGGGTTTAGAGCTAGTAAGTTCGAGTTGTTTAGAAAAGCTTATTATTACTGCGACTATTGGCTGCTCTCAGACCTAAAAAAATTTTTCCGGTTAGTAATTTCGCTCGAGTGAAGAGGCCTATTTCGCTGAAATTGAGGCCTATTTCGAGGCAAAAAATAAATCGTTCTACAAAAGTGGTATTGAAATTTTAGAGCGGCGCTGGAATGAGTGCGTTGTTCTTAATGGAAATTACGTTGATGAATAAAGCTAATTTTGTACAAAATAAACCTGTTTTCTTTATTAGGCCCGGGACTTTTCAGCCCATGTGTTACTGTATTGAAATATTACTTACGGGTGGGCGAACAATGCGGCTATGATACATTATAGGGATCGAAGATGATCAACATACGAATCATTCATGTCGTTTCATTTCATTGGCTTTTGAATGCCTCTATTTATATACTTTCTAGAGGTAGTGAAAAATGTTCTTACCAAAAAGCAACTAAATGCGTCGACTTGTTGCGGTTCTGCGACAGTCGGTTCTACGTTACAGGATCGCCCCGGGTACATATCCGGTCAAGGACTGCCACTCCAGCGGCATTCCCATTATATATGTAAAAAAGTTATTTACAAGCCTAATTATGAGGTTTAACGGAAGAGTGTTTCGAGGAAGCAAATTCGATCCCAACAGATTTGTAGTTAGTATTGAATTCTATTACAGCTCTCTTGGTGGGTGCATTCCTTGCATGCAGAGTTCCTAAAAAGCCAATATGGAAAAAGTCTAAATTACTAGGCACTCTAGATGGGATATTACGGCATATTTGCTCAAGAGAAAAGGGACAATCCACAATACCTTGAATAGCATCAAAGACGAAAGATAAATACTAAATAGAACGCCGACAATGCAGAGATTTCAAATTGTTAAGCTAGTATCTGGGATAGTACGAACGCATGGAGTCATAAAAACGAAAGGCAATTCGAGCAAAACCAATGAAAACTTTTTGTATATGTTCAAGTTCAACTTTAGTTATATGTTGTTAAAATATTTATACACATATTTTTACCTGTAACGGGGGAATGTAAAATATTGAAGTTGGTTACGATGAAAATAGTTGTATATGTATATATTATATATATACTTGGCGCGTACACCCTTTTTGGGTGTTTGGTCGAGCTCCTTCACCTATTTGAGATGTGCGTCTTTATGTTGTTTCACAAATGGAGGGACCTACAGTTTCAAGCCGATTCCGAACGGTAGATATTTTTTGTGAAGAGCTTTTTCATGGCAGAAATACACTCAGAGGTTTGCCATTGCCTGCCGAGGGGCGACCGCTATTAGAAAAAACTATGATGAAAATAGTTACGCATAGCTAAATACCCGCAATTTTTCTCATTACAAATGTTTTTATTGTAGTTCTTTAGTTCTTCTTAAAAATGTCATTTAACAGTATATACAGTGTGCTCTCTCCTAACGGACACCTCCCATAAGCGGGCATTTTTTTTAGTATACAACATAAATCATTGAGAACTTTGTTAAAGCTCTTTCTCTTGAGCGTGAGAGTGCCCCATAACACCTCCCATAAGCAAAATTTTGCAGTACAGAATTCTGAAATCAAACATTTCGCCAAAAAGAATTTTAACGAGTAGAATTTTGAATGCAGAATTTGAACAGCAGGAATTTTGAGGACAGAATTTTGAATACAGAATATTGCACTAAACTAATTTCGTTCCCGATTCTTTAAAAAATTAAGTTAAATTTTAAAATCCACAGTGCCTCATATCATAAAGGTTAGGTTAGGTTTTTTGTGGCAGTCGCCTTAGAGTAGCCAACTCACTTAGACCATGTAGGTCCGTTAAGGTACCACTGTTTAACACGGGAACCTTACTGTATAGCTTTCATGGACAACCTTCGTCTACTCAGTGGTTTAGTGTTTTTGTCCTCGTCTCTATAACTTCTGCAGTATTCATACGAAAATATTCCTTGCCTGGAAGAGTACCTACCTATCAGCCAATGACCGGTGATGCAAGCCACGACCTTCGAGATGTTCTCTCTTGAGAGGGTAAACAATTCTCTTGATCTTTTCTTATCTATTTCCGGCCAAATTAGCCTGGTTGTAAAACACGTTGACCCATTGGCTTCCTGAGGAATATTGTTTTTTATCTTTAATTTGGAAGTTGGCATAGGGATTCCAATACTGCTTCAAACAGTGGAAGATTAGTACCCCCTCTGGCTAGCTCATCGGCCTTGCAATTTCCCATTTCATACAACATAACTTTAAAATAATTAAACGATGAATCCAAAAACAAACAAAAAAATTAAAATTCATAGTTTATATAAAATACGTTAAACTTAGCAACCCTCCATTACAAGTTTCTGCTTCCACCAGTGTCTATGACTGAGTAGTATATGTATGTGTTTGCCCCAAGTGCGTTCTGGCTCCGTCACAGGAAGACCAACCGTGCCACTCGTAATTCAGCTGGGCGTGTACGGCCGGCTGCCAACTGCCGCTGTCGCATGTGAACGCTTTGCATATTTTGACTTTATTTAAGTTTTTTTCTTCTTTAAATGTTTTTGTTTTTCCTTTTTTTTGTTTGCTTTGAGATATTCGCCGTAAACCAGAAAAATTTTGCGCTACTGCCCGCTTGCCCCAAAATGCCGCATTGATGGTGTGACTGGGCAGCGCACAGCAGGCGGCCAGCCAGTCAAGTCAAGTCAAGTCAACAACATACAAACAACAAACAACCAACCAACCAACCTACCAAGTGGCCTAGTCGCCTAGACACAGCCATTCAACCAACCAAACAGTCAAGCAACCAGCCAGAAAGCCAGCGAGCCGTGTGCGACGAGACACGTGGAATAGATGAGATTTGAATGCGAATTTCATAATCGATGACTGCCAGGCGGGTGCATGGAAAATGGATTAAGGATCGTATGACGCAATAGAAAAGACGCCAGATAAAAAGTAAAGAAAACAATCAAAACAAAAAAGAATATAAAAATAAAATAAAAATACAATATTTCTTGGTATATTGTAAAATAAAAAAATATGAGCCCTTTTTGCTTGGCGCACTCCTCATTGAATTATTGTCATACAACACACATTTGACATGACATTTCTTTGTCTGCATGGCGCTCGCATCTAAGCGGCACATCTGTAAAGTCACTCACTAGTTATTGCTTTGGCTTTGGTTTTTACTGTTGCTGTTGCTATTTTGCCACAGCGCCAACACCCACTCACTAACTGACTGGCGCACACTCACACCGTCATATCATGCACTCTATATTGCCTATCGACTCACTCGTGGTATATCGCACATCTGATTTTGGCCCACTTAATGGCCCAATAAAGACTTCAAAGCACACCTTTGCGGCTGACAGCAAATGCTGCTAGCGTTGGCACGTCAAATGATGCAGCACAATATTTATTAATGTTTGTTGTTGGTCGCGTTATTGCGATTGCTATTGCTATTACTGTTGTCTTCAACAAATCAGGCTATAAAACTTCGAAGGCAGTTGTTGCAGCATGGCAGCATTACTTTGCTGTACGAGTCGCTCATAGCAAATACAAATACAAATACAACTACGAGGTGTAGCGCAGTGTTGATGAAGCAGAAGAAGGTTATTGCTGGCAGCTGCAACGGCATCAGTCGCATTTGTCGCGAAATTCGCTTTGGAGCCAGGTTAGAAACTAATTGCAACACCAACACACCAAGATATGTCATGTCTATTTGCTGATGTCGCACAAATGTAATAGCAAGCGAACAACGCGCATGGCTCATACTCGGTGAGGATGCGAGGGTGTTGGTGCGGCTGGTGGTGTATGGTATGTGGTATGTAATACACAGTGGGATTAATGCTTAAAGCATTAAATGATAAAAATGCGGAAATACGTTGTAAGAGTGAGAAACTGCTTCTTATTTAAGATAGAGTAGCGCTCATTATTCCATTTGGCTAGATAAGTCTGCTACTTTTAAATAGATTGGGCAAACGAAGCGAAAAGTAAATAAATGCTTATAAGTGAATCCCTATCTGCTAGGGCCGTCGTAGCCGAACTGGTTGGTGCGCGACTACCATTTGGAGGTGCACAGGTACGAATCTCCGTACGTGAACACCAAATAATATAAAAAGTATTTTTTTTCTAATGGCGATCACCCCGCGGCAGGCAATGAAAAACCTCCGAGTGTATTTCTGCCATTAAAAAGCTCCTCATAAAAAATCAATTGCCGTTCAGAGTCGGTTTAAAATTGTAGATCCCTCTGTTTGTGGCACAACAACAAGGCGCACACCACAAATAGCCTCGCCAAACACCTAACAGAAGTGTACGCACCAATTATTGTCTGATTGAAACAAAATATATAAAATCGAGTTCACCAAAAAGTGGAGATAAAGTCCTCTCATTTGACTTGCACAGCGGCATACCTATCTCAATGCTACAAAAAGACTCCATCTGATGCTTAGATGTTTAGATGTCAATCATCACTAATGATAAAGCTGATATGGGGAGATGCAAAAGCTTTTTGGCCCACACATCTTTTTTTCAGAGACAATTTTTATAAGTGCAATTTTTTAAATGAAAATATTATTAAATGTATTCCACACTAATTGTGAAAATGAAAGAAAGGACGAGAATCCTTTTTAATTAGAATTATAAATAATGATTAGATTTTCTTGATTCAATTCAAAAATTTGCCTATATTTTAATAAACAGTTATTAAAAACCTGAATAGATCATTATTAGTTCATTGCATTAGGTAAATTTTTTTCTAAAATTGAAACACTGTAAAAGCGAAAAAAGCCCCCTAAAAAAGTTAACGCAAGCCCCTTGTCCATACAAAAATGAACGCGTGACAATTGCGCGCAGCAGCGAATGTGGCAGTGCGACGGACGAGTAGTCAAATGAGGTTAGAGTTATGGTTGCGGTTTTGCGACAATCTGCACCCGCACCCTGTGGTGATAGAAAGTAAGAAAGGAGAAAAAGAAGCAGAAGCAGAAGGTAAAAAATATTTAGGAATAGAAAAAAGGCAGACAAACCATTTAAACTATTTAAAATGAATTAAAAATGTAATGGGCAGAATCTATTCGAGGAAAAAGTTATTCAAATATGAAAATGCCAATAGAGAAAAACATGCAAAATTGACGATTTTGCGATTTAAATCAAGGTAATGAATGGAGAAAAAATAAAAACAAAACAAAACAAGCAAGCATCACTTCAAGACAAGAGAATCGAGTTGTTATTGTATTTATTTACTAGGTTTAACCCGCGGCCCCGCTCGCGTAGAAGTAGGTTTGAGGGATTTAGGATATGTATATAAAAGAATTACAAACAATAATTTCATAGAAAAAATTTTTTTATTAATAACCATAATATTACAATACCCGGCATCCGTTGGTATGCCTCGTTGAATAAAATCAATACAACCAATCAGAAAAATTTCAAGCTAAATTATTTTTATTAATTTTCTAACTCAAACCGTTTTTGAACTTTGCATTTGGGTCATAGTTGAACAGCTTATGCGGATTATGAAGTCTAGAGTGTGCTATAAATAGTGGGAAATAGGAAAAACTAAGAATTTTTAGATTAAATTTAAGCAAATGTTGGATTATGAGTGACGTATGAGAGTGGTGGCGCGGCCTGGGAGCTGTGGGAAGGGAGTTCCAAATATGAATGTATAAAAATTTTTACGTCATTTGGTGTTGTCGTTTCGTAGTGATGCGCGGACAACGTACAGACATTCACCTTTATAGTATAGATAACTAAATTATATTACTTGGATGCTGTTTTTCATATGCACAATTCTTTATTTCTTGACTTAAGTTGTAGTCCTCCATTTCTTATCTGAAAAAGAGCAAAAAGAGAGAGAATGCTTTCGGAACTAATATCCACATATGTGCCTGTCTTGGCTTGAGTTTTGATTTGCGTAGTGGACATCAGAGGCTTCATAATAGACTTCAAGAAAATAAAGTAGTTACCTTTGAAAGTAATATCGATCTGCCAGCAAACTTTGTAAATCGCTGCATTTTGATATAATTTTAATGCAGCGAGGCGCAATTTTTTGGTATCACAATGTGCAAAAAAATTCTGCAGTACAGTAAATTTTTATTGTGAGCTAGCTAATTTTTATTGTAATCTAGCCCTTATGAAAATTCATTATCATTATTCTCATACACTGCTGGACTACCCATAAATGCGAAGTGGCCGGCGGCCAGAATATTTTTGCATGCAAAACTGGATTCCACCCCTACCAGTTTCTTTCAACAGATAATGGCGAACTTTCGAGTGTATCTCTGCTACCTTATAACAGCCCAATGACAACAGAGGTATCCCCAAGCAAGCAATTGAAAAATTAAGCGGACGACAAACAAAAGCGGAAAAACTATCTGGGGCTAGGCGCCCCTTGGAACGTTCGCGACAAAGATTCCGTGGACATTTTGCATGTTGCCAACTACAAATATTGCAGACGATGAAACGATGAGCCCAGCGAGTTTTACTTATTTTTTTATTTCAAGTTTTTGAAACTACATACAAATTAGAGGTAAAATAATGTCAATTGATGCTTGAAAATCAATCACTAAGGCACTGCTCTATTCTTTCGCCAGTCCATTTTTCTTCTGTATTGGTATCACAAAGTAAGAATTTAATTTTTTCGTCGAAGTGTGCCCTCGCATCGGGCCACCGTGTAACCTAACTTATCTTAAGGTATTGAAAACCAGATTTAATTCTGCACATGGACGAGAGATGGAAGCGTTCGCGCCATAATTGTTGCTGGAGTAACCCCTTTTAAAGATGTAGACATAGTGGAGGGAACAATGATTCCGCGGCTCAGCTAGCAATAGTTGGCTTTGCTTGGTGTGTCTAATTGGCGCCAGTCCGCACGCGAAAGAAACAGCTGTATTAGGCAGTAACTAATCAAGAAGAAGAGGAAGACACTTAAATAGTTTTGTATTTGCCTAGTTCTTCCTTCTCGCTCTCTCTCTCAACAACACACGTACAACACTAAGACACTCTATCAATACTACTAATGCACGACGGAGGCAATCACCTTTTTTGCCAAATAAGCAGGCAAAATTGGCCAGAATAGGACCACAAAATCGCTACTGAATTTTAGGAGACAGAATATGAGAAACACAATAAGGGTACTAACAAGGCATAGTTTACTGGCATTACTCTATACAGAAAAAGCTTCCCACGCTCGGATTCGCCTTTCTTGACAGCATTGAAGAGGTCTCACAAATAGGATTGTCGAAATTAACAAATTTCATTAAATCCCCAGGTTGGATCAGAACAGACTTAGGATTGTAAGGGACGCGCTCCTGTGGTATCTTAATGAGACTATTCAGGTATAAGTGTGTCGGATGACAGTCACTCAACCTAACCTAACCTAGTTTCACAACTTTAGCAAATAATGTTATATATGATACATATATAAAATATGAACATCGAGCAACGGAGTGCAGATGAATACTGGTGCCACATCCTAGGTGTAATACTGTGGTGCGGCAGACCCTGTAAGGTATATTTCAGTATAGTTGACGCATCGACGGCTAAAACATGAGAGCGGTGGAATGTATGACGTCTTCTACTTTGAAACAGGACGAATCGCTGACGCTCGGTTAGCGGGAGCGTCTGTGACGAAAAGAGCTTAGTTGCGCAATACAACGCAAGCGGAGGTATCCACGATAATGACAAATGCATACTCAATACAAGGTCAAATATTATTAGCGAAGAGGAAATACTGGACGAAAGTCAGATTTAACAGAGCCCGACAAACAAGGGAAAGGATTACGACCAGACAACACAAAATTATCGCGGTAAAAGTGACAGAATAAGTCAACACGCACCTGAATAATACTGTGTCGACAAAAACTGTGCACCTACAAAGCTAATAGGGCTGCAAAGGTCAGTGAAATCGCCTCGCCATATCTCAATATTATTGAAACGTTGTGCAAAGAACCAGAAGTAGATTTTCATCTCTGACACTATTGAAGAAATTGGCAGGAGATTTGGTACAAGAATGGGACAATATTCGGTTGAAAACTATTAAGGGTCTCCACGAATCTGTTCCGTAAAGAATAGCAGCCATTCTACAGGCAAAGTGGTGGCTCAGTCTTCTAAGATATTTTAACTCAAAAGTGCAAGTACACGATGGTCTATATTTAAGGTTATGTGCCAGTGCGTTTCTTTACTTCAAGGGAATGCATTTAAAATGTTTTTTATTAATCAATTTTGATTTTGCTTTGAGGCTAATAAATTTTGACTTATTTGAAGCTCAGTTGAAAAATATATTACTTTATTGAAATTTAATAATAAATTGATTAAATATCGGGTGTTGTTTTAAGAGCTGGAGAACCAAAAATAATAATGCAAAACAGAAATATTCGTGGTATGATTTTTATTTGTTATAATCTGGTAGATGATTTCATGGCATCTATTTTTTGAATATAAAGGGTGGGTAAGTTTTAGGGCCGGTGTTGATGTTGAATAAAATACTTTTTTTTAGGAAATGATTGTCATTTCTCTTTATTATGATAATATTGGTATAGCTCACTTACATATAGAACAAAATATCGGCCAAATGTTCGCCGTGGGCAAGACGACGAGTTGAGGTGGGCGGCTCTTCAACCACACTATCGCGAAGAGCGGCAATATTTTCTGCAGTCCGAGCTGTACAAGCATGCACTGGTGTTTTCACATCTCCTTCAGACCAGGTTTGCTCAAACTTTTGCACACATTTTCCGATTGTACGCACATTTGGACGAATAAATTGACCGAAAAAATCACGAAGTGCGCGATATGCATTTTGATTTGAACGCCCGTTTTCATAATAAGCCAGAATAAGTGTATCGTTCCATCGTTCAAAGTGAGTTAATCTGAAATTGAAAAATTGCAAATGAAGTGCAGAAAAAACTTCACGTTTAGGTGTGGTTCACATTCAACATCGGCCCTTAAAATTTAACCACCCTTTATAAGTAATGTTAAGCATATATCCGCCGCGGCGAAAAGTACATGATCCATTCAATCAGTCCAAATTTTGACTATTTTTCTAATAAATCTGAACAATAAAACTAAATGAGTCCAATCACCAAAAATGTGACGCAGACGATGGTCATTTGACTTCAGTTCTAGGGACGTTAGCTAAGATCCTTAGGTGAAATTTTCCACGTAATCGATGGATAAAGACCCACAAGGCGTCTTCTTCAGCACTTATATCTATGAACTTTTTCAAAGTAAATTTCCACACTTTGGAGGCGTTGTGCTGGCGTTAAACGATTCGTGATGGCTTGCCGAACCTTACTGAACAGAAATGTCAACACAGTTTATTAGCTGCCAAATCATAGTTATCGATATCGATAGTAGTTCTCATGCAGCTAAAATAAACACCCGATATTTCGAAAAAGCAAGCAATTTAGTGCAATTGGAATTAAGTTGTCTTCTCAAAAGTACACAGATATGCAGCTCAAACTATACAAAAAGTCATGAACCGTATTTTTTTTTGGGTGGTGTTGCCAGATGAGTCGTAAATGTGATAAGCTAAAGAAACATGAGGGAATGCAAACAAATCAGTTCGACAAATTTTGTTGCGTTTCATTTAAAAAAGAAAATCTGCTGCACTATTGAATCACCCTTTATCTTATAAAGCGCTCGTAACAATTGTGTTTAAGACATGAAAAGGGCCAAAAACTCTGTGAGCTTTCATTTTCCGAGTACCAAAAACTTTTTAGAATAGTCGAAATAGTCGAAAAATTTTAATTTTATTTAATTTTTGTTGCTTTGTTGGCATTGTTGCTATAAATGTTAATGCTGCCGACTCATAGGCTTTGTACAGTTGTTATTATAGTTTTAGTTGTTGTCTTATGCTGTTGGTTGTTGTGATCCCGCTGTCGCTGCTTTGTATGCGTGGGAGTGCAAGATACCACATGGAGTGGCATGCAGACATCTGGTCCAGTCCAGTGACATGTTAGCTGGGCCCGCTTGAGCGGTTCGAACGACGCGATCGCCTCGACTCGGCCTGTCGCTTTCAAATTCACTTACGTGTCCATTGCTATCTACCGTATTCCGCACCTCACCATTCACCAGTTGCAAGCTACAAAAAACAAAATACTATCTAACCATTCATCCATCCGCGGTGTGAGATGCCCGGTTTCCCGTTTCCAATTGAATCGCCGCAATGGATCGCAAGCTGATCGAATCGTTGGCGCGTTAGCTTGTTTGGCGATAGTTGTTGCTATTTTCTTTTTTTTTCGTTTTACTTTTTCTTCTATGCTGCTGCTGCTGCTCATTTTGTTGTTGTTTTTGTTGGTGTTATTGCCAACCAACAACTGAATGACGCAACTCACAATTTATGCTCAACATTTGACCAAGTTGGCAGGCGACGGGTAGATTGGCAAAAATGTTGCCGGAGACATCCAACGCCAAGTCGACGATGCAATTTGCTCCAATTACGGTGGATCTGGTTTTTGCGGTGATGGACCCACACCAACATTCGTCGCATCGCATCGCTTCGCATCACATTGCCGTCCCAATCAACTCACCAACAATAAAAAGAATGAAAAACAAAAAAAAAAAAAAAATCCAACTTGCCACACTGCGCGCAGTCCCAGTCCCAATTGCCGCCACATTCGGAATTGCATTCACTCTCATCGCAGCAAAGCCGCACGCAAAAGTACGCACACCAAGTCTGGCTAGATGGTGGAGTCTTCCAGCAACAGCGTATGTGCGTGTGTGGGTATGTGTCTACCCCTCTGCTGCTACCTGTGTTAAATAGATATCTAGTCCGGCCTAGTTGCGTGAATCTTTCGAATGACATAACTGAAAATGCAAGTCAAATTGCTAACGATAAATGTCGGACAGCGGCAGCACCAATAGCAGCAGTAGCAGCGGCCCGCTAGGCAGCCCAGACTGCTTGGCCAGGCCTTGAATCGCCCCAAATCGGCTGTTGTTACTTTTTTCGATTCTATGCTTGTATTTTTACTTGTTCACTTTTTTTCGCTCCAACTTTTCTTGCGTTTTTTGTGCGCATGCGTGCAGAATTTGTCGTTTGCAATTCAATTTCAGTGGTGCTTGAGCTACTCGGTTAGTTAGTTAGTTGCGCATGCGCGTGGCACAACGTTAGCGAGTTGTTGCACTCTCGCAGCTTTTCCGTGCTGCTGTTCTTTTTTGTATTCTCCTTTCCTGCTGATGCTGTTGTGGCCGCTGTTGTTGCTGTTACTGCTGCTACACGTCTTCGTATCGCATGCACTGCCAATTAATTAAATTGACAACGGCCAGTGGACAGCAGATAGAGGACAGCAGTTAGTTTATACTACATTGCGCATATTCATTCACATTTACACATGCACATCCATACATATGCTATGTGTGTGTGTGTGTGTAAGTATGTCTAAACACACCCAAGTATGCGCAAATACATACACGTATATACAGTTAATTCCGCTCGGGCAAGTTTAGACTGCTGGGAGCGCCGGTGATTGTTGTTCCCCAACGAAACGAAAAGGCGTCCGTTCATTGCACCCCAACAAACTTCTCCATTTCACTTTAATCTATTTGACTTGCGATTGCGAGGAAATGAGAGTGAAACTGATAAAGTGAAGAAATTAATGGCGCATGGGCACACAGTACACTCATATACATGCATAATGCACACATACAGCCAGGCACGCACACCTATGCACATTTTTTGCTTGTATGCGTGCTGTAAAAAACCGTTTTAAAGTAGAGCAGTTTTAGTTTGCCAACTGGACGTCAGGCTCATTGAAATTAACCAGTTTCACTGTTACTAAAAATGCTGATGTGTGTTTTTATCGGTGCATCTCCACCTATACATGCATACAAGTACATACTCATATACTATACATACATATAGCAAAGTTCAAGCAGGCATATGTAGGTGTATATAGGTGTGTATGTAATAATTCCAGTTTCTAAGTGTGAGCACTTAATTGCCTGTCAACAGAAATCGTTTTGAAGAAAATCATATTCATTATAAGAGTGAATAGCTTGGAAAAGCTGGGACATTTTTGACACTACACCCCACGCTTATTTATTGTAATACAAAAGTTTATTTTTCTTTTAGTTTTGCTTAAGTATAATGATAGAGCCATGCATCATACTTATAGCGGCAAGCATAACTGAGCGAATGGTTCAGTTTTGTTTTTTAGCATTTAAAATTTTTTCGAGTTAAATACAGTCGAACTTCTCTACAGTGAACTTCCATATAATGAAGCTCTCCTTATAATGAACTGGTTTCGAAGACACTGCTTTTTCGTTCTACTTTCGGTGTATTTTTGTCTCCTTATAATGAATTTCTATATAGTGAAGTTTTCTATATAATGAACAAATTTTACAGCTGGAAATTCAAGCGTCCTAAGTTTTTGTCTCCATATAGTGAATTTTTTCAAAAGTTTTCTGTTGCAAAAAATTACAGTTAGATGTGGACAAACTGTAAAGTTGAAGTTGAAGTTAAAATGACGCATCGAAGCAGCATTTCGCTTGAAAAAAAGTTATTAATGATTAACAAAGTTAATGAAGGAAAGAAAAAAAAAGATATTGCCAATGAATTCGGAGTTCTTCCCAGCACTTTATCAAAAAATGAAAATGAAAAATGCTTTGGTGGGAAGCAAAGCAAGGAGAGAATAACTGTCCTGGTGGGAAGCAATATGACTGGATCAGAAAAGCTAAAATTGCTGGTAATCGGAAAGGCCAAAAATCCGAGGTGCTTCAAGGGAATAAAATCTTTAGGTGTCGATTATGAGTTTAACAAAAAAGCATGGATGACCAGTGAGATTTTTACGAAATGGATTGTAAAACTCGACAAAAAATTTTGTGATCAAAACAGAAAGGTGTTGTTTTTTGTTGATAACTGCACTGCCCACCCTAAAGATGTAAGAGACAAGTTGAGAAACATTCATCTCGCTTATTTTCCTCCCAACATGACTTCGTTACTGCAACCAATGGACCAAGGCATTATCTACAACATGAAACAACATTACAGAAAACGAATTTTAACGAATATATTGACTCAAGTGGATGAGCAAATTCTGTTATGGCCATAGACTTGCTGCAAGCAGTTCGAAATCTTAGCAATGTATGGAATGTCTATGTTAAACCAGAAACAATTGCCAACTGTTTTAAAAAGGCTGGATTTTCAAAAGATGCTATGCAGATTCCATTTGAGCATTGGGATGAAGAGGACCTTCTTTCAATATCGGATTTGGCTGCTTTACAGTCTTCATTTAAAAAAGTAGCAAATATCGAAGCATCTTTTGATGACTACGTAAATGTTGATAATGGTGAGCAGACTTGGGACAACCCATCCGAAGAAGATATTCTCAACAGTATTTTTGAAAGTCACAGAGTTCCAGCTGAACCTGGTGAGCATTTATCTTTTTATAGTCAAACAAAAATTTAATATGTAAATATTATTTCAGATAACGATGAACACGATTTGACCGTTGAAGAATTGGCAGAAACTGAGGGGGCATTACCTACGTTGATACAAGCTGCTTGATCCATTAGCGTAATAAGAACCTTTGTGGAAATGGGGAGTGACGCGCCGATTAATGTTTTCAACTCTCTACATGATTTGGAAGCTTTTATTGAAAATGAAAAATGGAAGACTGTAATTCAAACCAAACTCACTGATTATTTTAAATAAAATTACATAAAAAATCAATGTTTCTTTATAATGAAGTTTCTATATAGTGAAGTGATTTTCAGGTCCCGTGCGAATTCACTATATGGAAGTTCGACTGTATATATATTTTTGTTTTTTGAAACATTGTTCATTTTTTAACGAAACCCATTTAAATCAAATTTTATATCAAAATTTAGAGAATTTCAACAAATTTTCGTCTAGATGTTGAGCTTTTTAATCCGAATTTTCAACGAAAATGTCAAATGTTTTTAATTCAATTTTGTTAAATCGGTGTTTTTTTAAGACCTTGGGAGCTTAAAATGATAATATGAAAAAGAAATTCGGTTGGATTTTTCTTACTGTAATATAATCTGGCGGATAATTTATTATTATTCCATACTCCCTTAGGAGTTTAAGCATTCAACAAAAGTTTTGCAAACATTTCTATTTTTAGACATAAATCTCAGTTCATTAAACGGTTTTCCAGTTTCATTGCGGATAGTCCTTTGCCAAGTCATCAATGGTTTGCCTCTTCTTGTCGTTCCTTTCGGGTTCCAAGTCAAGGCGCCATGCGGTATTTCCTCATAAAGCTTTCGCAGAGTATCCTCTATCCATCCATCTTTTCTTTTGTGATGCTATTTTGGTGTGTATGTAGTTCTCCAGAGCTCCTCGTTTGTTATATTTTACGGCTACGAGTTACATGATTTGTGATCAAATCAGCCCATTTTTGACTAATTTTTCCGATACATCTAAACAATAAATTTAAATAAACCCTATGAACAAAAATTAAACGCAAATGATTTTCATTTGGTTTCACTTTTTACACGAGCTGTACAAAGATCTTACGCAAAATTTCCCACGTAGTCGAAGCACAAAGGCCAACAAGTTAAGAATGCCGACGAATTGACATTTAGGCTTCTTTATCGACACTTCGCGCTATGAGCTTTGCGAACAGATTTATTTTTTTTTTTTCAAAGTAAATTTACAAGATTTGGAAGCGTTGTGCTGGGGTTAAACGATTTATGATGACTTGCCAAACCTTACTGAATGAAACTACTGAACATAGCTTGGCATTCCCCGTTGTGAAATTTCTCCTTATTTTGCAAACGGTCTAGAATATTTTCTTCCACAATAAAAAAAGAATTCTTCTAAAATTAAAAAGTCTAAAACTTGCTCTTATTTTACTAAGATTTCATGAGACGTATTTTGAACAACCGAAAGTTTTCATAAAATTAAGATTTAAGATTTCGAAATTTATGTGAACATTTTTTGAAGTTTTATAGATTTTATCTAAAGTTTGAAAGATTTGATATATAGGGTGGGCCATGTAAATTTTGCCTTTTGAATCGGATATAAAAAAACACTAATCAATATTTTTTCAAACTTTTTTTTTTTATTTTGAAGATTGAACATTGTCATTTATGAATAAAAAATAATATCGTTGAAATGATTGCCACGACTGGCTTTATAGTAGGCCATTCGATCAACTCAATTTTTAAGCACATTTTCGATTGTTTGGGCTCCAATTTCATGAATGGCAACTTCGATTTCGTGTTTTAAAGCATCAATCGTCTATGGATGGTTCGCTTAGCATTTGTCCTTAACGGCTCCCCACAAAAAATAGTCCAACGGGCTTAAATCACAGCTCCGAGGCGGCCAATTCATATCGGAATTTTGGCTGATTATTCGGTTTTCAAAAACGGTAGCCAAAAGTTCGAGTGTAACTTTGGCAGTGTGACAAGTTGTACCGTTCTGTTGAAACCAAATGTCGTCCATGTCATTCTCTTCAATTTATGGAAACAAAAACTCGTTGAGCATGTCACGGTAACGCTCGCCATTTACTCTAACCGCGGAAGAAGAAGAATACTCACCACTTTGGAAATAGGTTTTCAATATTTCCCAATTTTGTTCAAGCATATAGCGTCCATTTCGTAAATGTCAATCCTTTAAGTAAATTATAAACACATTTGACGTGTCAATAGTGTTACCATTCTCAAAAAAATGGGTGGTTCAAAAAGCAAACGCTATATGGCCCACCCTGTATATGGTTTTGTTTAAGGAATGAAATAATATTTAACCAAAAAAGAAGTAATAGTAATAGGGCAAATTTTCTGCCTTGAAAAATATTGTAAATATAAAAACCAATAATAATTCACCCATTTATGTTCGACGCTCTATTATTGTCACTTGCGAAACGAATGCAAATATAGGCGAATTTAGCAGTCTTGATTTGTAGGATGTGAATAGCCAACGAATTCGCCACAAAATGGCGAATGAGTTTCGAAAATTAATTTTCTTTATTGTCATTGGCGAAAAAACTACATTCGCTTCGCCTTCGTATTAAAAAACTAGAAAGGACGTAAGTACACTTTAATTGTATGTATATAATCTAAAAAAATAAAGAAGCTATAGAGAAAGGAATTGCGCAAATGGCTGGATATACAATAAAAAAGCATTAACTCAAATTATTGGAAATAAAAGAAGAAAGGAAAGAGAAATTAGAAAAAAAGATGGCACAAAGAAAAAATGGAAATGAAGCAAAAGAAACTGCACCTCAAATACAAAACAAAGGTCTAGAATTAAGAACCACAGCTAATGAAAATAAAAGCAAAAGTAGCGCAATATGTGAAGTAGTCTTAAGTTTAATATTTTATGAAGTGAATGAATTTAATTTATGATTTTTTATTTATTTTTAATGAAAATAAAATCACTTTTCATTTCACCTGTATATGTATAATGTAAAATTCAAACTTCTAAAAGAAATAAATAAACATAACGAAATAAGGTAAATGATTTTGAATTTATTCAATAATTCATCCTACAACAAAGCATCAGCTGTTTGTCTTCTAGAGGCAGTAGGAGCATAAATCATAGTGTGCGTTCTCTGAACGCAGCCATTCACATTTGGTATTCCTGATCTAGAGATATTCAAAATGCGGCCCAAAATAAACGAGCCTGAGCTAAAATAAACACGGCAGGAGCTTTGTTCTGATAGCTTCGAGTTCATTTATTCAAAATAGTCCTCACTGGTCTCGATACACTGTTTTGCGCGATCTAAAAGCTTTTCGAAAGAGTGTTTCAAATCATTGACCGGAATGTCTTTCAGGTTGTCGGTACAAACCTTTTGGATGGCATCTACGGACGCAAAACGTTTTCCTTTCATAGACAAATGCAATTTTCCGAATTGGAAGAAGTTATAGGGAGCCATATCAGGCGAATGCGGTGAGTGATTGATGGTTAAAATGCGATTTCTAGTCAAAAAATCAGTCACAAGAGTGGATCAATAAGCGCCAGTTTCCTCCTTCGCGGCATTCAGGACGAATTCGACGGTTCAAAACGCCAAGCTATAAAATTGCATTGACGGTTTGGCCCGTTGCCACAAACTCCTTGTGGGTAATTCCCTTGGAATTGTAAAAACAAATGAGCATCGACTTGATTTTTGACTTGTCCAAACGCGATTTTTTGGGTGATGGCTCGTCTGCGGTCTTCCATTCGTCACTTTGACGCTTAGTTCCAAGTTCACGTTGAAAACACCACATTTTGTCACCAGTTACAATGTAGCATAGGAAGTTCTCGTATTTTCTCGCCTCTTTAATAGGTTCTTTCGAATGTTGAATTCTGAGCAATTTTTGGTCCTCAGTTAACTTGTGCGGAACGAAACGTGAACAGATCTTCCGTAAGCCCAAATGATCAGTTAAAATGCGATAAATCGGTGTTTTGGAGATACTCAACTCCGACTCCGTGAATTTCAACGACGATTTCGCTTCATTTTTGATAAATTTACGAACATTTTCGTATGTTTATTCTCATTTATTCCGTATGTTTATTCTCATTTATGTGCTCACAATCATCTCTGAAACGTGTAAACCACTCATGAACTCTGGCTCGAGATAGACAATCATCATCATAAACTTTTTTCATCAAATGACATATTTCGGTAAACATTTTATCGATTTTAAAACAAAATTTGAATTCGAAACTCATTTTTGTACCGATGAAACAAATATACTGACACTTTAGACGCAATAACTTCCATAACTCCAATAAGCTTCCACTGAACCGAATGTCACCAAGCTTTCACTGGGAGTCAGCTAGGGATATAACTTTCAACGCACAAGCTAATTAAAAAGATGACACCATCAAAAACATTTTTATGACACCAGTCTTGTTTACTTTGGACTTCACCTTGTATTTGTTCCTTGTTTGTTGCTTCTCTTGTTTGGTAATTTCTGTGCTTATCGAGGCAATGCAAATTTCACTTTCCGAAATGGGTAGGACCTCCTTTAAAATATGCGAACCTGTGAATTGAAATTCATTCCCCACAGTTTGTTGGTAACTACCATAAGCAAATAATCTTAGTATACAACACAATTTTAGCATTGGCGTTTTGGATGATGACTGGCGGCAATGAAATTTATCCTTAATTTTGTCCATCACAAATATAAATGCGTTATGAATCTACAAATGCAAATATATACGAGTATGTAAAAAACTTTCATGTTTCTTCAAATCAATTATCTGCACTAAATACTTAGATTGCGGTCGGCAGCTCTATAGGATTGGAGCAGATTCTTGTGAAACGCCTCTGGCGAAGAAGGTTAACTCCCGGCTCCACATTGTAACTATCCTCGAAATAAATTATTATTACTATTAAACACCTATCAAAATGATATTTATTTTACTTAAATGGAACGACATAATCTCGACGAATAAGTTAATACACCACTTACAATGCAAATTTTAAGTTTGTTCGCCAAACTATTCGCTTCGCCACATTTGTTCGCTCTTCAAGTGACAATACCAGCCTAAATAGGTAACCTTAGTCTAATTTGCAGAACTAGTTTAAATTTAAATTTAAAAAAGTAATAAAAATGGGAAATAAAAAAACTCAATGGGAGTTCCATTGCTCAGCATTTGGTAATCTGCATGTAAATTCATTGCGATTTGATGGAGTCTTAAAAAATTCAAAATTGCTTTCATATTCGAAGGCGATGAAGGCAGTTTGAAAGAAAGATTATGCGGAAGATTTTTGGACCTTTCCCCGTTGGCAACGGCGAATATCGCAGGCAATGGAACGATGAGCTGTATGAGCTTTACGACGACATAGACGTAAAGCAGCGAATAAGGATCCAGCGGGTACGCTGGCTAGGTCATGTCGTCCGAATGGATACAAATGCTCCGGCTCTGAAAGTATTCGATGCGATACCAGCTGGTGGTAGCGTTGGAAAGATCCGGTGGAGAAGGACTTGGCGCCGGTTAGAACAAGAAAGAAACGACTGGCATGCTTTGTTAAACTCAGTCAAAATCGCGTAAGCGGTTAAAGCGTCAATTAAGAAGAAGAACGAAGGCATATATTTTAATACGCAAAACTTTTCGAATAAGCATTTAATTTTTAAATATTTAAAATGTACTTGCAATATTCAATTCTAAGTAAATATGCCCTCTTTATGTCAGTAACAATATTATCAGCCATCGGCAAGTGCCTTTAGATGCGAACTTATCAGTTGCTCCTCATAAATCTATAACTAAAAAGTAGCAAAACATTCACATTATCCCATCGACATCGTAACTTTCACAAGTTCGCATCTTAAGTCTTTGGTATTGGTGAACAGATAGAGGAGTTGTTTCTCATGCGCGCAACTAAAATCTGCAACGCTCTTATTTCATATAAATTAGTTTGAAATAAAATTATTAATTAGCATTACAGGTGCTTTTTTATCATCACTTTGAAAGCCCATAAATAGATACGTAATTAAAGTTTTATAATTAAATCTATGAAAGTGCCCACTAAACGATCATCAGCAAGCGCTGCACATATAAGTACATACATACCTACATAATATGCAGGTGCGATTCATCAGATTAATTTTTAATTAATTCTACCACTTTTAAATACGTTTACTTTTATTGGTAATCAAATACAATACATTGTATTTGCAGCTTATGCTAATGAATAGGTGTATGTGTAGTTGCTCCTGGTGAGTGGGCCCTGTAGCCGTCAGAGCTCAAGCATGGCGTATGGTTCGGTAAATCAAAAGTTGTGCGTTCGATTCACATTTTGGATAGGAAATTCTAAACACATAAAACATTAAAATTTCGTATGAACTAAAGTCACTTCAAAATAGTCTACGGTCCTTCCCGTTTCTCACAAAACCATTCACTGTCAGCTTGGAAACTAAGAAATGTTGTAAAAAAATTAAAAGTGAAATTCGAGGAGAAGCACGGCCTAAGTCAATCCACGTTGCTACCCCCATAATATTGTTTCTTATTTGTTTGCCCACAAGTGACCAAGGTAGTTAAATGAAAGCGCTTCAATACATCTTATACTCGTACCTATTTTATTACATGTTTTTATGGTTATGTGTAAATTGCAAATTGAGTAGCTCACAAATGAGTTATAAAACTAATAATAGGGCGTTGCGAGTAATTTGCAGAAATACGCTTAAGTGTATGCTCGTGTGTGCCACGCCCGTCGACGAACGTCTGCCCTGACCGAACGCAACTTAAGCGCTTAATTATAAGAATAAAGCGCATTAACGCAAAAACTTTGAAATGCACATTCACTTTCGTTTCAAGCGTGGCTTTGCTTTCTGATCGTTTAAGTGTTTATTTGTTATGCCTTTCAATAAAATGAATGGTATGTATATCAAGTTTATTACGTATCAATTTTGTAACACCCCAAACGAGACAGACTCATCTGTGAATATAACGAAATTACAATTTAACGATGAACGGCTGAATGAATTTTTAACACGTTCGCGAACAGGAATGCTAAACGATGCATTTTCACTGGAATGCAAAATGGCTTGGATGTAGTAGCATTTGAAATTTAAAGCCATTCGCCACTCACTGGACATGTTTTTCTAATTGTTACGCATTTTATAGTAATCAATAGGGATGTTAAGGTCGGTATTCCGCAATTTCGGAAATAAATATATTATTTTAATTATTACGCATTTTATAGTACTTACCAGGAGTATTAAAGTCGGGATCCCGTATTTTCTGGGATTGTTGGAAAATTATTTTATAACTCACTACATATTTTTTTCTGACTATTACGTGTTTTATAGTATCAGGTCAGTCCATAAGTTCGAGCGTTTTTTAAAGGTGGTTTTAAAATTAATAAAAAAGATGTTTAAAGTATAATATTTATTAATCAATAATATATTTTCCTTCATTATTTACAATGTCTTCCCAACGTTTAGGCAAATTTTGAATTCCTTGCTCAAAAAATTGTTTGTCCTTGGAGCCAAAATACGCTTCGATATCCCTTTTTATAGCTTCTTTTGAGGAGTAGTTCTTGGTACTCATATGGGATTGAAGACCCCGGAAAAGGTGATAATCACAAGGTGTAATGTCCGGAGAGTATGGAGGATGCGGCATTAGCTCCCATCCGAGTTCGTTCAGCTTGCCTAATGTTTGCCTTGCGGTATGAGGCCTTGGTGAAACAATATTTGCGTCTATTCACTAAAGACGGTCAATTTTTGTTAAGTGCCTCATTCAGGTTTGATAGCTGATGGGAATAATAATCAGCAGTTATCGCCTGGTTTGGTTCTAGAAGTTCGTAATAAACAATACTGGCCATATCCCACGAAATAGATAGGAGAATCTTCTTGGGGTGAAGGCCATCTCTAGGAGTCGGTTCTGGTTTTTCATCTTTATCTAACCATTGGCGTTTGTGAACAAGATTATTGTAAAGGACCCATTTTCCATCACCAGTAACGATACGGTTCAAAAAACTTTCATTTTCAAGCCGTTGTAGCAGCAGAGAACAGACATTCACTCTGTGCTGAAGGTTGGCGACGGAAAGTCTATGCGGAACCCATTTCCCCAGCTTTGAAACCTTTCCCAACTGAACCAGGTGCCTGTGAACTGTTCCATGCGATGAATTTAACCTCTGAGCTATCATATCGACTGTCAAATTTGGCTCAGCTTCCACGAGTTCGAGCAAGGCGTCGGAGTTAAAGACTTCAGAACGACCAGCGCGCGGGGCATCCTCCACGTCGCAGTTACCACTTCGGAATTTTGAAAACCACTTTTGCGCAGTCCTTACACTCACGGTATCCTCTCCGTGAACAGTGTTTATTTCTGCAGCAGCAGTTGTTGCATTTTTACCACTTTTATGAAATACAAAATATGCCTCTTATACGCGTTCGAAGATTCCATTTTATTATTTAACAACACGTGCTCCTATCCGCGATCAAAATCACTTGTTGAATGCACAATATATCAAGGGAAATATGAATAGTTTCGTTATATTCCATGGATAATTTTTTGTATGCAAAAATCGTACAAAAGTGAAATTATGGGTAAAATACGCACGAACTTATAGACTGACCTGATATATTGCGTTTTAATTCTAAGTAGCTCGAATCTGCTGCCATGCATTCCAGGCTCGCACGTCAACCATTGAGCAGACATTTACCAATTTGGATATATAAGGAATTCGTGAGATAATTTTTAATATAACTAACTTTTAAGTAGGTTGGCATACGATTTTCTTTAATATAAAGGGTGGTTAAATTTCAAGGGCCGATGTTGAATGTGACCTACCTAAACGTCAACGACACCGTTGGGCTTCTTCCTTTCGGTGCATTTGGGTTATTTGAAAGAGCTAAAGGATGAGATAATTCGGCACATTAGCGGCATAGAACCTCAATTATGCCTCAGCGTCATCGAAAATATGGATCATCGGAAGGAGGTGTGCCGCCGAGGCCGCGGCGGCCATTTGGCCGATATTTTATTTCATACGTAATTGAGCCACACCAATATTACCATAATAAAGAGAAATGACAATAATTTCCTAAAAAAATTGTATTTTATTCAAAATCAACATCGGCCCTTGAAACTTCACCACCCTTTATAATCTTTAAATCCTTAATACAATTTTAAGATTTATTAATGTACTACTAACGCAATTTTGCTCCAATAATTTTTAGTTTTTTTTTATTTTGCTCTACATAAAAATCTTCAAAACCTTTCATTTTTACCTCATCTAGAATTGAAATTGACCACTACTTTTGGCACCTGCTGGCTTTTGTAGGTACCCCATAAATTTCGTTACAATTTCGAACATTTCATTCTGGCCCACTAATATCGTTTGTGCAATTAGCGATGCACTCAGTAATTTGATTAGCTTTTGATTGAGCAGAATTCTGGTTATGTTCTGAAGTTATTAAGAAAACAAAATTGGTTCTGAAGGCTTAAAACCACCTCGAAGGAACCAATTAATTTTACCCAACTGACTTATAGTAGACTACTATATAACATCATTATATGGGCCACTCAACTATTGCTACTTATTCTTACTGTTCCAATATGACATCATGGCAAATATCTCAAAGTTTCCGCTTTGAAAAGCGCGTTCTCTGAACTTTTGACGCAAAAGAAGCTTCATTAGTCATGTCTGGGTATGGCAAAAGATTTTAGTTATCTTTTTAATTTCCTTCATTGAACTGTTTACGCTGAAATCCGAGTGTAGTACTCTATATCTAGATTTTAGAGTATTTGGGTGATTCCGCAAACAATTTATTATGTAATAACTTTATCATTATTGTACCAAGGCGCTTGTCCTGTGGGGAGACATTATTTGGGAGCTACGCGCGAGCAATGAAACAATGGAAGTATTCATATAATTCCTTTCAACGACACTTTAATCTTTCGAGTCCAACACCAAAGTCGCTGATTATTTTTGAAAGATTACTTTTCAAAGCGTATGTAAAGAGAATAATCTCTACTGCGTTGCCTTTTTCCAATGTGATACTAGGTATCCTTCAGTACTGACTCAAGGAAATTGGATGGAACAATATCCTGTGCAGACTAATTTAGTTAAAGCGAAAACCACGGTCAGTTTAGTATAGTGACTCCATTTTGCCAGAAGCTTCGGAACGGCACATCATTTTTGTCAGAAATTTCAGTTACACGGATGATCATCACCTTTTGGCACTAAAGCTCTTTGTCAGCTTTAGCCGCCTGCACGTGGAACCTCCACGCATCTCGATCGCTTGTGACTTTTTCCAATTCAATGTTCCTAATGGAGTATTTCGCTCTTATAATACATGTTATGTTAAAATTCTCAGATCTAATTACCTTAATTTCGCCCCTCTTACAAGAGGACTTAAAGAGTTTAATCGGCTTCCTACAAGTCTTGATCTTGACTTTGCGATGCTAAGGCCTCTATTTAAGTCACTTCTTGTGTCTTATTATTTGTCAAATAAACTATCTATTCAATTTTAGTTCTCAAATTGTTGGTATTGTACCTTGTAAATCTAGTCAGTAGGGTTGTTACCATTGACTTAAATAAAAAAAAATTTGCCTATCCGAAGTTTATTGATGTCCTCCTTTAGATCGTCGGCCCATCTTGATCTCGATCTTCCTCTTGCTCTAGTGTTGAACGCTCTAACTTCTACAATTTTCTTCGTGCCCTCGTACCGTCCATTCTTGTTATATGATCCAACAACAACATCCACTGTTTTTTACGTGCGTACCTGCTGGTGACAGCTTAAACCCACGGTACCCAAAGGCACACGGATCAAAATCAATAATCAATGATCAGGACCCAAACAATATTTGGTACCAATTGGCAGTGTGGCATGGACACACTAACCGACTTGGTAGGGCTCGAAGCCTACCCATACCTCTGCCGTTCTATGGGTCCCGGTACCCGGTTGCAATGCAACTCCACATCGGCCTAAAACCTACCCGCGCTTTAGGTCTCAACCACAGCCACCACGAAAACCTCCGCGAAGGGCCGTTCCCAAAGAACAGGTCAGAGCCAACTCTGAGGGCTCCTGTTCCCCGTGGTATGGTCTCCGGCAAGACATCGTACCCGAAGACACTGCCAGTTGAGCACCCATACTACTCAGGCACTGGTAAACCTAGATTTTAGTCGCCTTTTAAGACAGGCATACCTTACCTCGTGCATATTCTAACCCCTGCACCGCTGGGGGATATGATCCAACCATCATAACCGGTGCGCTTTGATAAAATGTATTCGTATAGCAGTTTTGCCATTATAAGCGACGTGCCCCCACCTTTTTCGCCACTCGCCGTGATCTTTTATTGCACCAAAAATTGTTTCGGAATTTTTCTTTCGAAGGTTTGCTTCAATTAGCGTCCAAGATGCAGGTCCAGAGCATAAGACTTTTGGTTTTGACTAAGATGGTTTTGAACAGAATCAATTTGCATTCTCTGTTAAGTAGTTTCGATTTGAAGAGTTTCGTTAGTGACGCGAAAGATCTGTAAACTGCTTGGATGCTCTCATCGATGGTGAGGCTTGTTGAATTATCTCTTCTCAGTTTGATGCCTAAGTAGGCAAAGGATTACACGATTTCCAAAAGAAAAATTGCCAATTTTCAGTTTGTCTGATGTTGTCTTACTTTGTCCGGGCACCATCACATACTTCGTCTTACTTTCGTTGATTTTAAGGCCAATCCTACCAGCAGCAATTTCACTATCTGGGAAAGTTTTGGATGGGCCGTGAAGGTGATTGCTGACAATTACTATGTCATCCAGGTATGAGAATAGAAATAACAAATATAGCAAATATAAAACTTTTTTGAAAGGGTCGTCTTACGGTCACCTTTAACAAACTTCCAAACACTTTTTCGCAATGAAGGAATAAAGACTGGTACCTCAAAGCCCGTTAGAATAAAAAATACCGCCGTTAATAAGACTAAAACTGGTCGTTACTCATTTATTTATATATGTTTCCTCACAGCCGCAAACAGCGACGTCCTTACTATTTTTTTTATTATAACTACACACACGTCTTGTTTTGCTGCATCTTTTCTTAATTCAATACTAATTGTAGCCCGTAATTTTTTGCGTCTTCTCACCTTTTGTGTGTGTGTGTGTGTGATCGCAGTTATATTTATTCTCTAAGTGGCTGACGAGCTTCAGCAACAAGTCTTGCAAATTGTTTGTGACAAGCCTGGCGGTGTAGCAAACGAGGAAGATAATTGAAAGTTTAAAATCAAATTAAAGGAAATTAAATACAAAATATTAGCTTAACTTTGCTTGGCAAAAAGTTAACTGCACACACTCACATCCACACACACACACACATTTATGTATATTGACCACCACATAAGTATGTACTTTAACATTTTAAAGCCATTTTAAAGAAACGCACAACTGGCCACGGCTGTCTGAAAAACTGAATGCTCGTCCGCTGATCCAACTCTGTCTGACCGCACACCGCCACTCAACCGCCACTTAGCTCCTAAGCCACTTCATATGTGGAGTGCAATTCATTTGACATTTTACGGCAGCTAATTATTTTAATTATTATTGCGCTCATAAGTATCAGCGAGATCAGCAGCAACAGCAAAGCAGCAGCAATAGTAAGAGCAACCGTAACTCCGATAGCAGGCCGCCGATGGTAGGCAGCATTGCCCGAAGCAACAATGTTGGGTGCCAACAACGCAGTGGACAGCTAAGAGCCAAGAGCCAAAGACATCAGCGGATGCATTTAACTGGTTTTCAGAGGAAATTGAGACATCACATAGTCGCTGCGGCAATATTCATACATTAGCAGATACACATGTATTTACATGTATTTTCAACCATGCATGTGTGTGTGTGTTTGGGTATGCACTTGCATATTTATCTAGCCGAGCGTCTGCGCATGCGCATAGCTTAGAAGCTGCGAACGAGCACATCTACGTAATGTGGGAACAAATCAAGATTTCATTACGAACGTAATCAAATTTGTTCAAATTGTTCGATCTTTATCGGTTGGCACAGAAAATGCATATTAAAAAATTTGCTGCGTATTTTGTATTGGATTACTTAGGCTGACTTGTTACTTCATTTACAATAAATACTTATAAGTATATTGCAGTGCGCATAGTTTGGATGTTTGGATGATAATTTTATGGTGAGAAAAATATGGCATTTAGTAGATCATAAAACATGAGTGAGTTCTCGAGTGTTATAAAATCTATGAGTTTGAGTTTTATTGCTTTAATTTAATTGATTTACATACTTACTTTTCAAAGAAACAGGAGTGGAGTTAAGGAATTTTTATTGTACTAATTGAAAGTGAAATTCCAGTAAGTAATTAATTTATTTTTAGTAACTAGAGCGACATTTTTCAATTTGCAAGGCGGAAAAGTTGGATGGAATGCTGTTATGCGATGCCACTTAGACTACAAAATGGGTCCATTGTGAACCGCAGCTGCTGGACTACATTTTCCTTTCCATATTGCATCATCCTGAGCTTTTGACAAAGCGTAAAAGGTTGTTGATACTTAAAGTGTATAGATTATCTATATTTATTAAGAAGTAGGATCTTAAATACCGGTTGCTGCTTCTGGCTAGAGCCGGGCATGTGCAAAAAAGTTGTTGAATTTATTCCAACTCCTCCTCATTCCTGCAGCTACGACAGAAATCATGCATGTAACGCGTAATCTCCTTGTGTGATATTCTATGAGACAATGTCCAGTGAGGGGCCCTACTAAGGTCCTAATTTGAAGTCTACTCATTTTTATAATATTCTTGGACAGACGTAGATCTAGCCTCGGCCATTTTTTGCCTAGCAATTTCACAGGTATCGTCACTAATCTTTAATTTACAGAACTGATTAGTGCGTCCTTAATAAGAAGCTTACAAGTTGCAAAAGGTAAGATAAAAGAGATAAGAGGTCGACGATAAAAGAGATTAAAATTGTTTAGTTATTATAACCGTTCCTCAAATGGTTCCAAACAGTTTTCGATGGTTCGAAAGAGTGGTCAAGTACCTAGGAGTGCAATTAGACACAAGGTTAACCTACTGGGCGCATATAAACCATGCTGCCACAAGAGCTGCCAAAGTAAGCGGCATGTTAAGTAAGCTCATGGCAAACCTTGGAGGTCCAACGCAGAACAAGCGAAAACTTTTAATGGACACGACAAACTCGATTCTCTTATATGGATGCGAAATATGGGCAGATTGGCTAAGGGTGCAATGCCGGCGGAAAGCTTTGCAATATCTGAAGCAGCGGTGTTAGTTATCAGCGGAACCATCCCTATAGATATTCTAGCACAAGAGCGCAAACGGAGATGGGAGGCAAAAAACACAGGAATCCCAGTACCACGTTTCTCCGATATTAGAGTTCAAACGCTCACACTTTGGCAGGCAAGATGGAACTCCGAACGGTATGGTAGATGGACAGCGAGACTAATACCCGATCTAAAAAAGTGGGTAGAAAGAAAGCACGGTGAGGTTAACTATTGCCTCACACAGTTTTTGTCCGGACATGGGTCCTTTCGCAAGTAGTTGTGGCGAATGGTAAAGGAGCCAACCAAACTGCATATATGGAGATACTGAGTATGATGATGCGGAGCACACCTTCTTTAAATGCGAGAGGTGGAACGTAGAGAGAACAGGTCTGCAACGAGCTATTGGTATATTTACACCTGAAGAAATTATCGAGAAAATGATGATAGACGAAGAAAAATGGAATGCCGTCACAAACTTTGTGGAGGATGTTTTCCGAAAAAAGAAGCGCGAAATGGAAAGTTATGATGAACGGCATTGAGCATAGGTTTCTCAAAACAGGCGACCCTGGACGCAGGGTGAGTAAGTAAGTGTCCTTCTTAGGACGCCGTCTTGGCCCTCTACCTCGAAGCAATGCGGAAGCAGTCCCGGGGTGGAGGGAAAACTCCAAGAGAAGAGGAGGGATATTTTTAGTGGAATCACCACACACGTAGTAGCGACGGTTACTATATGGCGCGAAGGCATTTTTAACCCAACCTCACCGCAAAAAAAAACAAATAAAAAAAAACGGGTTCGATAAAGTAGTCAACAAGTCATTTCGTCTCGTATCACTTTTTCTGAGCCAATCAACTTTCTTGCAAAAACAAAACATTGCCAATGCCATGACATTCAACATGTTGCAAAAGAAAGCAAAGGTCCGTCGACTTGTTGGCCGTTTTTACATGAACAGTGTGACTGTTTGATATATGCAATCGACGGCAGCTTTGTGTGCATTATAATAAATAATAAATGGTTTTTTTGCTTCGTCTTCACAATCTTTGGTATAATGAACGGTGGAAAGTAAATTAACCACTCTTTAATTTTTTGCTACACAGCTGCTGATTGCAACGACGAAAGCACTGGGAGAGAATTGTTCCTTTTCATTTCTGGTGGAATGCCGCGTTTGTTGTATCATATGATGCCACCTAATGCAAGTCCTTTAGCAGCGAGGCGCTTAGCTCCATTCAATGTGACGAAAAAGTTATCGGCTATTATTGAACAGCCACTGTTCGCATATTGATTGGATAATTGTGCCATCAGATTTTCTCCTTCTGATTGCCCACAATATAGTTTTCCTTGCAATGGGTATTTTATTTGGGAGTGACATGCCCACCAGATTTGTATGCCGTATTTCACTGGTTTCGAAGGCATATATCTTGTGAATTTAGTTCGGCTTCGATATGGAAATACAAGTTGGATCATAAATATCCTTGAGCTTTTCATTCAAGAAATTCCATATACCACGAATGGGCGTATCAAAATTTTGAATCGACGATGGGACATTGCTGCTCGAAAAATGGGCAAAGCATCCGAACGCCACAAAACTTCCGCTTTCTGCATATTATTGTATGTTACACCCATGGCCAAACGAGAACCAATATATGTATCAAGCTCAGTGCTATTCAGATCAATCAGTGCTATTCAGATCAATCAGATTTGCTTCCGAAATGATAATGAAGGAAATATTGGGTGTAAAAAATGTCTTTAATACCTCAATGGAAAGAGCGAAGTCGCATAATATTGTGTTGTCGAATTCGAGTAGCCGCAGATGGTTAATCTTTCTTCCACTTTATTCCATCTCTGCCGTGACAAAACTGATCGTCAGCACTTGGTTCTGGCGCAGCCATCGACTCATTCAATAAATCGTTCGGAATTTCTTCATCGCTGTCAAATATTGCATTTTGCTCGATTATTTCTTTCTACTCAATATCGAATGCATCTTCCTCGGGCAAATAATCACCATCTCGATCATCAACACCACCACCAAATGGATTCACTACATCATCATTATATGCATCTGTACTTCCACGACGAGTATCAGTCTCCAAACCCAAAAAAACTTGGTTATAATAATCAAAACTCAGATTTCTTTACTATACTTTATTACTTTTTTATTTGGCCCTAGCGTGTTAAGTGTTCAACGTTTACAACGACTGAGAAATAGAAACGTCCCAGAAAATATAAACAGTCCGTACAAAAAAAAGTGCAAAGAAGCGACACAAAAACTGGTTTATATATGTGCAGGTAAGCTAAATGATCGTAAAAGATAGACTAAATATAGATTTACCATAAAAAAAGTAGAAAAAATAATGTAGAATAATCTAAAGGGTTTTCCAATAACAGGTGTTATTTTGAGTAGCCCGCTATTTCGGTAGATGTCACTTTTGGAGCTGTCATTTTTTGATATTTGACCAGTAGAAACTATGCTATTAATAAAAATGGAACGATACACGCTTAAACAACGCATTGAAACTATTAAAATTCACTTTAAAAATGGTAAAAATTTGGCAGAGACGAAATTTTTGGGTCATCGTAAAGCACCTTGTCGGGCCGCAATACAGAAATTTGTGAAAAAATTCGAGCTGTTGGCACAAGTTAGTGATGTGAAGAATAAAACCCGTGCACGTCGCTCAAGAACAGCGGAAAATATTACTGTTGTAGCCGAAAGTGTTGAAAAAAACCGAGGTTTGTCCATTCCTCGTCGTTCTTTGGAATTATGCATTCCACAAACGTCATTACACCGTATTTTGCATAAGGATTTGGGTCTTAAGCCTTATAAAGTCCAGTTATAGCAAAAACTCAAGCCGGCCGATCATCAACAACGTCGTGTCTTTGCTGATTGGGTCGTTGAAATGCATGAAAATGATCCGGAATTCCATCGAAAAATCATCTTGAGTGATGAGGCCCATTTCTACCTCGGTGGCTTCGTCAACAAGCACAATTGTCGGATCTGCGGCTTAGAAACTCCAAGAGTTATTGTGGAAAAGCCTTTCTATCCTCAACGTGTGACTGTTTGATGCGGTTTATGGTCCGGCGGAGTCATTGGATCTTACTTTTTCGAAAATGAAACTGGAGCAACAGTTACGGTGAATGGATTGCGCTATTGAGAGATGATTAACGATTTTTTATGGCTGGAATTGGATGGTATTGATCTGGACAACGTTTATTTTCAACAAGACGGCGCTACGTGCCACACAAGCAACGAAACCATTGATCTTTTACGGAAATAACACCTCTTATTGGAAAACCCTTTAAATACATCATATTTCCATACATTTGTATTGGAGTCCAGTCAAACTTGAGGTGCCCAACCGAAGCTGTAACTTTTTAAATCCTTTTTTCGTCCTAGTTGAGGATCCTTTTGAAATGGTTATATCCATAAATCGATAGAAAATTTAAATTTAAGAAGTTACCTGGATGGTCAAGCTGTAAGCTGTAATATTTATGAATATTTTAAATTTCACATCCAAAGTCGAAAAAGGTCTGGACAGACCCGGCTGCTCAAAGGAGATAGCATGCAGGACTGGTAGTCGTTTTCGATATAGCGAACTCGCTTGCTACCGTTAAGAAGACTTTATTATTTCCTCTCAAAAAATGTTTAATAGTGGGAAAGAATGCTTCATCTATACTTGACACAAGAGAAATTTGAATAACTTTGACAGTTGTTGCTCGACTTGCTTCTTCTAATGCGTTTTAGAATAGTAGAATTTAATCCAAGCGGCGGTAAGCAGCCACGAAATGCGCAGAACGCGGAAAAATCATGAAATTTGATTTTGAAAACAAATTTTCGAATATCTTAACTCAGCGTGCGTACAGGCGAAAATATCGCAATCGGTCCAATGCAATCAGGCACTGGAAATCCTCGAATAGTGTATGAACAACCTTTGCACAATGATAAAGTGTGGTGTGCGCTCCAAAAAAGAATTTCCCGATAACGATTATTTTTCGAACTTGACCAAGGTCATGCTGCATGATTATTTTTCGAACTCGACCAAGGTCATGCTGCAACTATCCATGGCAACCGATATTGGTTCATAAATAACGAATTTTGTCAGTCGTTCATCGATGAAAATCAGGTGGAGGATTATTAATTCCAGCAAAAGGGCTCAGCATGCCACACGGCGCGGTAGACGATGAGTTTACTCCAGACAATGTTTCCACGGTCGTTCATCTCTAATAGCGGTGATTTCAACTGACCTGCTCACTCACCCGTTTTGACAGTGCCGGACTTTTTCTTATGGGTTCCCTACAGAGAAAGATGTACTCTAATGATCTTCAAACTCTTGACTAACTGCAAGGCTGACCGAAGCCACGCAGAGACCATTTTGGTCCATAGCAATGACAGATCAGAGTCCCTTTTCTTTAGCGAAAATATGCAAGTTGCGTGTACCTGATCGCAAATTTTAGGGTTTGCTCAAGCTACAGTTCAGCTATACATTCTAGTATTTCAAAATTGAGAGCACCGAGGTAGCAGAGTCTAGATTTCGAGAGAGCTGAACACTAGCATATATGATGCTCCAGGGTTCCTCTTGTAGCCAGCTCATTGCATTTCCTGCATTCCGGCATCGATAGGAGTGAGATTTAGCTCGTAAGCATGCGCTGCAACTACTATCTGAGCCATGTATACACGAACTAAAGTTCTACAGTTCCTACTATCGAACGATATAACCGGTTTAGTATACCTGTCATCATATGCGCGTTTACATATGATGCTGATACCTTTCCAACAGTTCTTTTTGAATGGCACGCAGGGGTTTAAGTACCTGACTTAGTTGATCCTCTGCAAGTCTGACGCCTTCCTTGGGTATTTCGTGCACTATCTGAAGGTGAATATTCGCGAGGAAATCAACGCCACCAACCCAGAAATTCTAAAAAATGTTACTAAAACAAATTTAGAAATTCATTTGGTTCAATCGTTACTCATAGACCCAATAGGTTGCAGTACTCAAACAAAATTTTAATCGGTGGAAATAGTTCGTATTGGTGAAATATAGATATATATATAATTCACGCGTACACCCTTTTTGAGTGTTTGGCCGAGCTCCTCCTCGTATTTGTGGCATGCGTCTTGATGTTGTTCGACAAATGGGGGCACCTACAGTTTCAAGCCGACTGCGAATGACAAATATTTTTTGTGAGCAGTTTTACCATGGCAGAAATAGCATCGGAGGTTCGCCATTGCTTTCCGAGGGGCGACCGCTATTAGAAAAAACTTTTCTTTCACCGAAATTCGAACCTACTTTCTCTCTGAATTCCGAATGGTAGTCACGCAACAGCCCATTCGGCTACGACGTCCGCCGGTAAATAGAACACCCCTTATATCTCTTATTATTTATTCAGTCGATACATTTTTTCTATAGCCGCACAGTTTTCATTAACGGCACTTAACAAACTCCTGCCTTTCTTGGCACGGCGCCAAAGCAAAAATGATCCGCGCGCTGTGCGGCCTGCGCGCCTCGAGTCGGTTGGGCGGAAGGAGGTCAATTTGGTTCGGTTTATTCTTATAATTATTTATGTCCTGCTTGGATTATTGGGAAATGAAAAAGAAAGTGAAGGTAGCTACCGAACAAAAACTAAGAACGCCTTCCATATATAAGAATTGCTATTTACCAAACAAGTCCTTAAAAAAATCAAAATACCTCTGCCTTGCGAAATAGTTAAGTCGAAGTATTTACATCAAGCAAAACTCTTGTGAACGCCTGTGGCACTTGTTAAAAATATAAAAAATAAAAAACAACAATTCGCCTGCTCCACAAACGACGCATACCCGATTACGATGCAGTCAAAACTGTGGCAACTGCATATTTGCGATGCCCTGAATGTGATGCCCAACAGCTTTAATTATTTTCTGTTACATGTGTTATGTGCATTGTAACTACATATTTTCGCTACAGTGGGTCTCAGCGAGATAAGGCCGTCAGCCATAAAAGCAAAACAGAGAAAAATGCTTAGGTTGGCACAGTTGATGCAGCCGCAGCGGCAGTCATATCAACGGCCGCACTCACAGCCACAGCCAACGCAGTTGCAATTGCAGTAGCAATTGTTGTGGCTACCTTTTGTTGCGATTGCTTCGAGACAATTTCAGCCTTCTCCTTTTTGTATATTGGTAAAGCTCCTACAGCAAAATAAATATGAATAACTAATAATAGATGCGGAGCGGACATATGGTACAAACTCGGGTAGGCTAGAAGGCTGAGGCTGAGGCTGTGGCTGAGACTGGAGCTGCAACTTTACTATGTAACGGACACTAGCTGATCATAATCCGCACAGCTGTGGCAGCGTTTTGGCTATTAGCCACGGTAATAACCGCGATTGCAGTAGCTACTGCCGCCGCGCAAACGGTAATGCTGAGTGCCTACTGCAATTTTGCTGAGTTCCTGCTCTGAAGGACATCTTGATGCCGAAGTAGAGTGCATGGTATTGTTGTTGCTATTGTTATTGTTATTGCTGGCATAGCTGTTGTACGGAGCGCGCCCAAAAACGAGTACAGTACAGTAGCGCCACACATTTTTTAATGTACATCAGATTTTTTTTCCTTCTTAATTTCTTAAATGGGCCAGGGTGCCGCGTGCATGCATTTTATTTAGTTGCAGCGTTAAAACTGCAAAGTTAGAGCAAAGCTGATGAAGTGCGCTTTTTACGTTTTTACTAATATTTCCATTTATTTTTAAGTTTTTCTACATTTTTCGTCTTTTTTTTCTGTTTTTTGTTTGCCTTTAATTTTCGTACAGTCATTTCGAGGCGCTACAACGGCAGTAGCAACGATCACAAATGGGTGCACAAATGTGCAAATTTAACACGCTCGCACTCACGAGGCGGTCGCGTCGTCATCGTCATCGTAGGCACACCGGTGGTGGTTGTGTTGACGGTGGCACTTACTGGTTAGAAGACTATGTTTATGAGCGCTGCTGCGCGCCCGCATGCTCCAGCTATGGCAGCTCAATTTTCTTTCAATAACATGACCGAACGACAACGCGCGCGGGCGCCACACCCAAAAAATGCAAACGCCATGGAAATGGCAAGATGTGCCTCAGCTGTAACCGATCGACTGGCCAAACGGCTGTTGTTGGCCATTGGCGAATACTCCAATAGTGGCGGTGGTTGCTGCAACTGCTAGTTGCGGTTGATTACAAAAATTACAATCAGGCGAAAAAGTATCGAATATTGTAGCAAATTTATATACACAATTGTATATTGGCATGTATATGAGTGTGTGTGAGCCTATGTGTGTGTGACTTGTGGTATGAAAAAATGTGAATAAAATATGCCACAACATTTAAAATACTCGGCATTTTCAGCTGTCCACTTCCAACCAAATGAAATGCTCGACGCGCAAGTAACGCCCCGCATCCATTAAACAAAATGCAAAAATATGTAGCAGAAGTATATTTCTCGAATTCTTTACGCAATCGCCACAAAATTTAATCAAGCATTTGCACAAAGTACCAAACTACAACAACAACAACAAATCATAAAACACCATTAAAATAAAGTAAAAACATTTGAATGCTTTGCATTTGGCCCAATTTGCTGCCCACCCACCAGCCGGCAGCTGTCAGCCATCCAGCGCGCTCGCGCTTGCGCTGCTCTGCCCATGCGGCAAAAACCGTTAATGAAACAATTACCCGCTTGCTGGCTGGCTACGCGAATTTTCGAATTTATGCATACCCGAGGGACATCACGCGCTCCTCATTGATCCACGGAGACCCGCATCTCCGTCAACTACTTTCATAGTTCAAGCCAGTGGCTGGCATCCCTTCGTACAGCACCACATTGCACATCTTACATTTTACAGCAAATTTGCTCGCTGCCATCTATTACGTGTAATATCTGCTCTGATGTGATTTTGTTTTTTTGCTACATTTTTTTTTTTTGTTTTTTTTTTCGGCTGTTACACATTTTGTTGCGATGCAGTTGATTTTCCTTGTTTTACTGCGGTTTCTGTTTTATGGCTGCCGATGGTCTTTAATTTTTTCTTCGTTAGTTGTTGCCCGTTTAAGTCATTTGAACTATACCGAGAGAGCACATTTCTTAGCTATAGACTATGTGTTTTAAGCACAAGAGAATGTTGAGAAAATTTGTAAAAGAGCATCCATACAGGACACTTAGTAGTTTTCCAAAGAATTTTACACATTACTGGTAATTTTTTTTAACCCGTCCGAGCCCAACGTTGCTTGGGAAGAATTTCGCTTGTTTATAGGCTTACCAGTGGTGGAATTCACTAGCATATTTTAATGATATTTGTCTGCAGGGGAGTTCCACAAACCTCAGCTTGACAGTCAACTAAGAAGCTCAATTCTAATTTCTGCTTTTATAAAGGGTGATCCATTTAGAGGTATTGGATTTTAAATTGAAATAAAATAACAAAAATTCAAATTCATTATGCAATCTTTTTATTTTTGTGTAGCACCACCCATGACATTTATTTTTTAAAAATAAGCCCTTTCAAATCTTAGCCGCAACTGGCTCGTAACTCGGCCATCCGTAAACAACAATTTTGAATGACTCGCTAGAGGACTTCGTCCGGTATCTCGTAAATAACTTCAGTAATATTGTCTTCCAATGCCTCGGTCCAAGCTGGTTTATCCACAAAGTGTTTATACTTTACATACCCCCACAAATAAAAGTCCAAAGGTGTGATATCACACGATCTTGGTGGCCAATCCACTAATCCGAGACGAGAGATAAATTCCGCACCGAGACGACGACGCAGTAAGTCCATTGTTTCACGGGCTGTATGGCAAGTAGCGCCGTCCACCGTCTTGTTAAAACCAAATATTGTGGAGATTACGAGCTTCAATTTTCGGCATCAAAAATTCGTTTACCATTCACTCTTACATTAGCGCCAGCCTTGTCTTTGTAGAAATATTCGCCGATGATTTCTCCAACCCATAGGTCACACCAAATGGTTTTTTCAATGGATGTACTGGCCGTTCTTGAATCGTTCCGGATTGTTCTTCAGCCCAAATACGACAATTTTGCTTATTGACTTAGCCATTAAGCCAAAAATGGGCCACATCTCTGTAAATCATAAGTTGGCCTGAATGCGCGATGAACACTTTTCACAGAGCGGCGATTTTCGTAATACAATTCTACGATTTGTAAACGTTGTTGAGGCGTAAGTTCTTCCTTGATGAAAGGTCGATGAATACCGAAGAAAATTGTAGTTTTAGTTTGACAGTAGTTCGTACAGTACCGTATTTCTCTGAACTTCGAACAGATCTCTCCATCCGCAAACTTGAGTTTGGGGGTCGTGCCAAGCAATTTTTCCAAATAGGCGGGATTGGATCGAGGGAAAATCTGTATCGAAGCTTGCACCTATGTCTTCACTGACGGTTCCAAGTTGGAATCGGGAGTCGGAGCAGGGGTTTTCTCTAAAGCAGCCAATTTATCTATCTCCTTTAAACTGCCGGAAACGAGCAGCGTTTTTAAAACAGAAGTCTTTGCGATCTTGCAGGCATGCAAAATGCTGTGGGCATGCGAGAGCTAAGAAGATATTAACATTTTCTCCAATAGTTAAGCCGCGATCAAGGCTCTAGACGACGCCATGGAGCAGAACGAAACTACTAGTAAATTCCTGTAAGGAGGAGATCAATTCCCTTGGATGTGTAGGTGACATTTCTCGAATCAGAAACATAGAGAAAAGAAATTGCTGATGAGCTTGCCAGGAAGGGGACTAAATTCGTCTCAGAAACCTCCTAAACGGGCATTGGCATCCCCCTGATAGTTGTTAAAGGGGAGCTGCTCAAATTATTTCTCAGGAAAGCGCAGAAAAGAAAAGATGTGCTATCTCGCAAACCTTTTGGGCTCAGTACAATATACCGAGGACTCAGAAAGTCCTTTGGACTCCTCACCATTCAATTTCCAAACGCGTAGCTATGTTTACCGGTCATGTCCGGCGATCGGCACACACGCGGAAAAGCTAGGGATACCATTGCTAAAGCTGTGGGGACCTTTCAGGGAAGGAGACTGTTGAGCACTTTCACTGTAAATGTTCAGGTTTGACAGCTAGGCGATTGAGATCACTGGGTGCACCTTTCTTCGACAGCCTGGGGCAATGTGCCAACCTAAATCCCATCAATGTTTTCCATTATATCAACAGTTCTGGCTGGCTAGTAGATATCTGCCAGTTGGAGGTCTCATAATGGTATCAAAACGGCGCTTTAGTGCTACTTGAGGACGTGCCAGACTGGTACTTCAACCATTTCACCTACCTACCTACCCACCGTGACAGCTTATTGAGAAAAGTACCTCCAATCTCATCACCGTACGTATATAAAAGGAGACTTATAAACAATTTCCATTCGATAATTGTAACTTGTTTTAAGACTTTCTCTTGATGCTCTTAACATAAATATGAAATAAGGAATACTCTACGATTTGTTCTACCACACTTAACATTTTACTAGCAAGACCAAAAAACGAACTCTCACCAGAAACCGAAGCTGAAATGTTTTGTCTACAGAAGCGAGAGATATTTCATTCAAAAGACAAGGTTCCACGTGTAACCGCTGGATGTCGATGTACGATACAAAAACTATCATTTTCTAAATTATGATGCATTGCATTTTTTATGTAAAATCGGCAAAATTTTTAGAATATTGTACCATGATTGTAAGTTAACTCAAAAAGAATAAAACCAACTTACCAAATGATTCAACAATTAAAGATTTTTTAAGTTTTTCTCGAATACACTTTAGAGATAACTAAATTTTAATTTTAATTGATAAAGTTATTCATTTTGGAATTTATTATTTTGATTCTAGATTCATATTTTATTCATAACGTAAAATTGATTTAAAATTATTTTCCTGTATTTATTTGAAAACTTGTCTTTGCTTTTATGATATTATCAAGAACTGCTCACAACTGTTCTCAAGGTGAATCTATTAAAGGTGGTATCAGTAAATGAGCTGATTTGTTTTTTATTCGCTGTGTCCATTTGGTTGTCAGGCCAGAGTGAAATAAGGCGAATTCATTCTTTGCTTTCTACTTTGGAGCGCACATATGTTGTTGGTAGTTTATTGGGGTGTCAACTTAAACGTTCTATAAACTTATTGTTGTATGTGTCCAGCGCTCACCAGCTTTAATAGTTATCATGCGCTCTTGAGGTCTTTGCAGCATTTGACATAGTGTTATCAAGAATCATCTACTAACAGCACTTACATACTGTTTTCCGAAACAAACATATTTTCGGGTTGTGTTGTAGCTTTATTACGTGAGTAAAGTATATATAGTGTAACTGGTGCGTATGCCTTAGTTGGTAGGTTGGCGGAGCTCTTTCAACTAATATAATGATATGCGATATGATATTATTCCACATAATGAAATGACCTATAGCTTCATTCCGACTCCGAACGGCATTTAGGTGTCCATAACAATTGATTAAACAGTTACTGGTAAACCGATAGCCATCTGAAGCTCATCATTGCTTGACGCGCGGCGACATGCTATTTGAAAATGGTGTTCTTAATTTGGGTGTTTCATTGAGATAGTAGTCACGTACCAACACGAAACGAATACAACAACTGCTTTCGTTCTTGTTTTCAGATACGTTAATTTCGTAGAAAAATTTTTATTGGCCATACAAGGTTCGTTCAAAAAGTAGTCAGCCTTCAAAAAATAGTCTTCCAATAAAAGGTATGGCAGGTGACACGGATTCCGGGACTTACAGGTGTCTGAAATCAAAAAGACCAAAAGGTTCTTGTTTAGTATGAATGTCGTTATAATGCAAACTAGACTCTTAAAAAAAAATAAAAATTGACAAAATGACAGACGTTCAAATATGCAAAATCATTTTTTGACCCTTTCGAAAAAATACTAAATAATTTTATTCCCGAATAATCGTAGTTCACACGATAACGACATCGATTCTA
This sequence comes from Anastrepha fraterculus, assembly GCA_037575425.1. Taxonomy (NCBI): domain Eukaryota; kingdom Metazoa; phylum Arthropoda; class Insecta; order Diptera; family Tephritidae; genus Anastrepha; species Anastrepha fraterculus. Next base: position 55,980 of record JAYXIM010002761.1, read on the forward strand.
TGTCATTTAAATTTTATTTCATCAAAATTCGTTCAGTAGAAACGGCCATATTTGTGTCCATTGTCCATGGGAAGACCATTTTTTGAAGGTTGACAACGTTTTGAGCGAACCTCGTATGGCCAAAACAAATTTTTCGTTTTTTAACAATGAATCAAGAAATAAAAAACTTAAAACAAAAATAAAAAATCTTTTTTCTCGTTTCCGTTTTACACGCTTTTAAAGAAACACCCAAAAACACCATTTCAAATGAGGTGATGGCCTTAAATAATTCCCATGATTTTACGAACATATCTCGTAAGTGTTATTCAGATCAATGGGTTTGCACTTAAAACAAAATTGGTTTGGCGAGGAATAGTAGGTAAACTGCCACTGTGGTATCACAATGGGTCGACAACAGTCCAGGTGAGATGGTTTAAAGACAGACTGTCACTTCCAACTACCTACCTACCTACTAACAAACAATTAAGATAGTAGAATACCTTCCATTTAGGCAAAGTTTACAGTGAGTAATTCCGCCCCTTTCCATTCATTAATTTCTTTCCAGCACAGTTCTAAGGCATGTCTCGGTGACCAGAGAGCAAAACTACGCTGGTGGTGTATTTCGTAAATATGTCGTTCAAACTCTCCTAAATTCACTGATTTCGATGTCAAAGTAAATGGTATTAGACTACTCGAAAGCAGTAGGTGTTCTAAACCAAACAGCGATTTACTTAATTTCAATCCAACCTGAAACACATTGCAGGCAGTGAACAGCTCGACGAATTATACGAAGCTTACGTTACGTGAGACATCGCTGAGTTCACCCTGTCGTTTAGTCTAGAAGCTTGCGTAAATGTAAATACGGACGCTAAATTCAGATCCATGTTCTCTGTCCATGCTTTTATCTTGAAATGTATTCTGGAAAATACATACAAAGTGAGATACTAAGTAAATGAAATTTGCGAATATTTTTTAAGTGCTTAGTATGCTCTTCCCGGCTATTCTTTAATGTATCGTTACATGCCTTTCAGAAAACTGCTGTGCTCCGAAATAGCTTTTACTTTCAGCGACAAACGCATTTTCCTAAAGGTAAACTCGGGCAAATCCTATTCGTTTAAAATTATCCTTGTTTCAGGTTTTCTTAACTAGACTACATCGGTTAAAGTGAAATATCTTCCTAAGTTTCTCTCTAATTTGCTTAACATTTGAGCACAGGACTTAGAAGGATTAAGCTTTGGAAATACGCAGGCCCGACGAGGAGGGGGGGGGAGGGGATCGGGACTTTCTACCCCGGACCCGAGTTCTCAGAGAGTCCGAACTCGAGAGCAATTCGAATTATATGAATTAGGCATAATTGGAAAGGGTCCGCATTTGCAATTTTCCCCAGGGCCTGGATATGCTCTCTACGGCCCTGCAAATAAGTGAAAACCCAATTTTGAACGTTTGAAAAAACAGAAACATCCATAAAACTCGTTTAAAGTTTCCTTTGTTTCAGGTTTCCCTGACTAAACTACTTCGGCTAAAGTCAAATATTTCCGTAAGTTTTTCTCTGATTTCCTTAAAACTTTGGCACAACATTTAAGAAGTATTAAGCTTTAGAAAAAAGGAAAAACAAATCAAGATTTACGTTGAAAAATAAACCTTAAAATCTCGTTTAACGAGTCCTTACCTCAACCTTGTTAGGGAATCCAAGTAATAAATTATTTACTTATGATAATAAATTTTAATTATGAAGCTGCACACAGTTTAAATACCCAACTTCCATCAAAGCCTTCCCCATAACCCTTCCATTGCAACAATAACACAACTTTGAGCGCATAAAGGCATAAACGGACTGACAATTTTCTAATTCGCTCTAGTTCTTGAACTTGAAGAATTCAGGCGTATAAGTCCAATTGCTTAGAATACACTTCGCATTCCCAAAACTGCACGTAATCGAGCTACACGCGAGTGATTTGCCAAATTTTACTACTGTAACCACTCACCCTACTGAATTCTTAAGTAATTTTTGCCAGGAAATGAAGATTACTGACTTCCCTCAGCACATTGCTTTTCAAAGCAAATTACAGATTAGACGATTGCAGAAGCGCTAAGATCCTAAAGAAAGCAAAAAACAAAAAAAAAAAAAAAAAAAAAAAATACGATCGATGACCGCTGTCAGAGTCTAAGCTCATCGAAGAATTACGAGAAGCAGTGTGCATGCGCGCTGGCGCATTGCCGTCTAACCAGCCAACAACTAAGAAAACCATCGACCATTCGACCGACATGTGATGAGTTTAGCACACTGGTGCGCCCGTTGATTGTTGCAACAGTAGCGCCGCAGGCGATGAATTGTTTTTGCGCTTGCTTTTATTTCCCTATTTTAACTTTTTACTGCAATTTTCGCGGTTTCTGTTGCAGCACTTTTTCCGCCGCTGCTGCTGCTAAAAAATTATTGCTCACACGATAACGCGAGTCAGCGCCCGGCACGAGCAATTGCTGCCACTGAGCTGGGCTCGTGGTCGGAAAAGGAGGACGAGGCAGCAGCAGACGCGGCAATGGGCAATAGGCAAATTTTATATGGCCATTTGCAGACAGTTTGTGGGCATCAACGGCGTAGTTGTTGCTGTTGTAGCTAATACTGTTATTGCAGCATAAATGAAGTATGTGGTGCGCAGGTAAATTCTGGAGCGTTTCCGCTTCAATCGGGCAAATGTAGCGAATGAGTGACTGAGTGTGTGTGTGTATGTGGCTTTCTGTTTGTATGCTGCGCACACACAGACAGCGAATCAATTGAGTAACCGCATCAATTGGCCAACATTTGCTGAGTAATATGCATACATTTTTGTTTTTTTCTTTCTTTTTTTGTAGTATTAGTGCTCTTGTTGTTGCTGTTATTGGAGTTGTAGTGGCGTGCGCGCGCGTGCCTTTTGCATCATCCAGCAACGTTGTAATGCAATGTTGGGTTGTGCTGCGGTTGTCAGACTGTCAGTTCGTCTTTGTTTATCGCAACCAATTCAGTAACTTCCTCTGGCGCGCCAAGGCAGCTGCTCTTCTTCTGCTCAAATGCCCCTTTGAAATGGTGCTTCTAATGCATTGGCAGTACATTTGACCATAATCGACTGCCTTTGATTTTGCTTGCTGCATTGCTGCCTTGCTGCCTTGGTGTTTTGCTGTCTTGCTCCCGGTGGGTTGGTTGGCCTGCGCGTCGCTGGGTCGATGTTTTGCTAAGGGCAACACGAGAGTAGGTTGGCGAAATGGGCCATTGATTGTTTCTTCGCAAATGCGGCAAATGCGCCAGCACAACAACCACCACCAACACCGCCATCAACAACAAAAGTAGCAGCAAAAGCAGCTCCAACAACAATATAAACTAACTCTAACGGCTATAGGATCAGCAGCTGCAACTTGGCCCAATGCTACTTTGCACAGCTAATCACAGCGAAAACGTATTACCAAGTTCTACTTTTTTTTGTTTTATTGTTTTAGTTTATATATTTATTTTTTTATTTTTCCGCTATGTGGCACGCTTGTTTCGTATATTTTTTTTGTTCTTCTTCTTTGCTCACACAAAACTAACAGAAATTCGCCCCACAGCCAGATCAGCAGTTCCAGAAAGTTACTCGGGCAAAAAAAAGGAAAAAGAAACCAAAAGACCCCAGAGAAGCAACAACGAAAAATGAAGTTTCAACTGTGATTTACGCGTGCTGCTCTTGTTGCAACAACCGCAAACCAACAACTGCTACAATGACTATCGACATTTGTCGATACATTTGTTGCAACACTGACAGCTGTCTATAGTGTTTTTTTTCGTATTTTGGTACCGTTACGCCACGTCAGGATCCATACACCGAAGTTCAATTATTTACTTAGTTCGTGTCGAAATCGTACCAAAGTGAGAAGAGTCCAATAAGTTAGCAACACTGGTTAAAATTCAGCACCTAGCGGCTGCGGTATGACAGATATTCGCAAATATTTAAAAGCCGATCTGAAATGCTTTGGAGATATATATTCAGCGTATATATGTCAATGCACACATACATATACACGAGCACATTTATGTAATACGCGAATTTGTCAGTTACAGCTGGAAGGCAACTGGTGGAGAATTTAGTGCGATCTTTCATAGGTAGGCGCGTGTGTATATGAATGTGTGCGCGTGCACAGGAATGTGTGTATGTGCATGCATACCGTATTTGGCGTTCATGCTGATAAGGTAACGAGTTTACAATTTGGCTGTGTTTAGGAAAGAAAATTCTGCTTAAATTTATCAAGAAATTGTCCTTCATAGAAATTTGGGTATACAATTTTGGCGGTACATATGTTCTGTATTCAAAATACTGGGTCTTAAAATTTTCTGTGACACATTTCTACTTGCAAAAGTGCACACTTCTCAAAATTTCTTTACAAAAGGTTATACAAGGTCCGGCACTCGAAGTGTAACCAATTAAAAAGGCCTTAAATTTAGTTTGGAAAATTAATTTTATTCAATTCAAGTAAAAAATGCGGGGAGAATGATACAAAATTAATCGATCAATTTACCTTTGCTCGATATGACCACCTTTTGCCTTGACTATGGCCTTGAGCAGCCGCCGTAGCCGAATGGGTTGGTGCGTGATTACCATTCGGAATTCACAGAGAGGTCGTTGGTTCGAATCTCGGTGAAAGCAAAATTGATAAAAACATTTTTCTAATAGCGGTCGCCCCGCGGCAGGCAATGGCAAACCTCCGAGTGTATTTCTGCCATGAAAAAGCTTCTCATAAAAATATCTGCCGTTTGGAGTCGGCTTGAAACTGTAGGTCTCTACATTTGTGGAACAACATCAACACGCACACCACAAATAGGAGGAGGAGCTCGGCCAAACACCTAACAGAAGTGTACGCGCCAATTATTTATTTATTTTTATGGCCTTAAGACGGTCCAGAAACGAATCGCAAGCTGCCCGAATGTGACTTGCAGGAATTTTGGTCCATTCGCGGTCAATGGCTTTTTTCAGCGCCTAGAGACTTATTCAGACCTTGCTGTCCAAGAAAGAATAATCGGATTTGCGTCTGGTGAGTTTGAGAGCCATTGTGCGAAAGTTATGAAGTTCGGTACGTTGTTTTTTATCCATTCTTCGTGCACTCGAGCTTTGTTAGATGGTGCCGAGTTCTGTTGAAATGTCCCAGGTTTGCCACCGAAATATTTGTGTGCCCACGTTTTCACAGCAACTTGACTTGACACCAGGTTCGATGAAAATGATTTGTGAGCGACCCAAACCATTATCTGTGGCGGGTGCTGCCTCCTGGTAGCCAATCGATGACTCAAATTCTTGTATAAACGGTCGGTCAAACAAACATTATCGTTTTGAGAGTTTACGAATTGCTCAATTTGAACATTTTTTCGTCAGAAAACACAATGTCCGCCAAGCGAAAGTGCTCGAGCTCCCGAACGATTGTTGGTTGTAATATTCCAGCCAAATATAATGCACTATTACATTCGAAATCCATTACTGATTTTCTTTTTTTAATCATCATTTATCAAGTCGCAACCCATCAGCTGGGTAGATCACATCAACCGCAGAGATGACGGTAGGCCACAAAAACTTCTGCTGGATTACAATAATTTATGCTCAAGAGTCCGTGGCAGGCCAAAAACAACTTGGCTCCAGGTTGTTGAATAGAGGAAGATCGCTGAGGCAGCTAAAGCCCACCCCGGGTGGTAACACTAATAGATGATTATGACGATTTAAATATTATTACATTTGCAAATGTCGTATTTGACGCTTCTGAACCACCCAGCTGCAATATACAAACTGATAAGCAATGGAAGGCATACAGGTCAAAATAAAAATTTTCATAATTTTTTTTTTTTTTTGTATTTAGAAAAAAAGTTATTCAAAAACGCGATTGGGCGATTAATATTGCGCATATTTGTTGCGTAATTTTGTATAAATCGATATTCGGGCATTAACATCTCGTATCTGCCGCAATATGATATAGTTGTAATTGCATTATAAAATATGTCAGAGTATCTGAACTTATACCAGGTAATAAGTGTTCACATATCCACAAATGTAATATAACTTAATTTTTGTCGATTTTTTGTTTGTTTTGACTTATAAAAGTGAAGGCAATTACGGCTACAAATACGTATATTTTTTAACATTAATATAATATTGCCCAAAGTAAGTAAGTAATATTGCCCATTATGTTCACTCTTTTTTTTAATTTTTAATAAGGGGTTGGCTTTTATATTTTGTGCCTTTGCAACACTATATTTGCTGTAGATAATTCGATATTTTTATAGAAATGTTTGGTATTTTCTTGTCAAAAAGATGGATCTACAGTATCCTGTTTGCCCATTTGTATGGGCTTATAATATTTATTATATACAAAATTTTCGAAAAATGTATAGTCGCCACCATAAGCTATAATGGCTTCCATTTTCGAGCCATATTGTATGTTAATTTCTGCGCAAGTTGTGGAGGTAATTGGTTCCACATCAGCCGCATTTACCTTGATAACGGGTTGACCGTCCATAATTGTTTTCCTTTGAGCTTTTGCTAAATTATTCTCCAAACATTTTCAATATGGTTGGCATCAGGCGATTGGTCAAGGCAATCCACTGTTCAATCTCATTTTCTTGTTTTTACTCTACACATCATCCACTTCGATGCTTGGGAGCGTTGTCTTCTTGTAACCTCTAAGGTAAGCTAGTTCTTTCAAACATCTTCGCAGCTGAGGGTACTTTTTGGCAAATTTTATTCATCAAGAGAGCATCCAAATTGGCGGTAAATATAAATAAACTACTAAATCCTTTTTCGGAGAAGAAGCCCCAAACATTTACCTTAGCTAGACACTTAACAGTTCGTTGAAGTTGTCGATTATCAACAGTTCACCGGGACCGACGTAAGCCACTATTCGCCCAAAAGGATAATTCATCTGGGAATATAACGTTGGCCTGATTCCATTCTGAACTTGCCTTAGCGCATGCAAGAATTTTTTCAATGAGTGATAATAAGACCAGCGGTTTTTTCAATTTGCGCTGAAATTCGAGATCTTCTGCAAGTAAATGTTCTCGCATCGTGTCTATGAATACATTAACCCACCTTTATTTAAAAGTGCTTCACCGCAACGATAAGTTCGGCCTTATCACAAACAAATTAATAACCTTCTGATCTTGCTTTGGAAAGATATTTTTTGGGAATTTGTCCGGTGAAGTCATCATTGCGTTTTTATTTCTTTGTATCTAAATTGAGTCACCTCATGAGAGCCGCGTGACATTAACAACATAGCGGGGGTTAAGGGTTTCAGCAGAAAAAAAACCCTATTTGGGAATTTTTTTCTTAAATATGGATTGAGCGAATTTATTTAAACCTTTTTTACATTATTAAGCATACTGTTAGCTATATTCTGTAATTTTTTCATGTGGAAATACTTAAAAATAAGCCGGTGACACACCATGTCCGGGAACGTCTTGAAAAAAAAAACATTTTGCAGTGATCACTGTATCTCGGTCGGAAATTATCTGAAACCAAAACCAATTCAAATTTAGTCAAAGTATCATGAAATCTTCGCCCCAACGTTGTCCGTTTATTTTTTTCTTCGTTTAAAATTTTTTAGCGGCGGTCTAAAGTGAAAACTTCTATTTTTAACGAAAATAATAGTAAATAAAAGTTTGAGAACCCGAACGCTCGCACCTGTCAGATCTAAGACGCGAGACTAATTGGACAATAACTCCGAAAGTTTTGCTCAGATCAGCTTAAAATTTGGGAATATATTCTTGAAATGTTAAACAATACGATAAGACAAACAACTAGATTTTTTGAAAGTGCAAACCCTTACCCCCCTTTCAACTAATTAATCTAACAAACCTCCTTCTCGCCGGGCTCCAAGAAATAAGGTTTCCGGGTCTTCCATGAATTAAAAACCGTTTTCCTGATTTAATAGGATAAGGCATCTCTCTATCGGGGCGGCAGAACCCGTTTTTAAGTAAATACTTTTAATAAAACACTTCTTCGCCACTCATTTCTTTCTCGCGCTGGTCGCGAAACTAAAGGCAATTTCAATACTTTTTGAATAAAAAATTTAGTGAATTATTTAAAAAATATTTGTTATACAATTTTCTCAGTCATAATTTGTGTAACACCCACATCCAAGATACATATAATTGTAATGTACTTTTAAGTCCCATATTTGCAGTAAGAGTTAGGTGGCAACGCCATATACAACTAGTTCTTATTAAACGTTAATTTTTTATTAATACACGTATAAGGCTTTACAATTCATATATTTTTGTAAAAAATGTCTCATTTTCCAAAAAAACAAAAAATAGTTGGCAACGCCAGCGAAATTTTTATTTTGATTATAGCACTTTTGAATCATTTCTGCTCTTATAAACATAACTTAGTGTTCAATCTAAATGTGTCGTAAGTTATATATTTGCATAAAATTCAGTTGGCAAAGCTTTGAAAAAAATCTTTTAAGAAAAATTTTTCTGAAAAATATTTGCCTTAATACACATGCTCCCATACTTATGCATATTTTCTAATAAATTCCTTTTTTTAATACAAACAGGTGGCAACGCTCTGCTAAAATTACTAGGAGACACAAGCCAACTACAATACAGAGTATTTCTATCAGAATATGATATATTAAAATCGGGGCAGTAGGTTTTCTTCGTTTTTTTATATCTATACTTATGTACTTATGTATGTAGATACACATATGTATGTAGAAATTTTGTAGAGTAAATTTCGATGCGGCAACAACAGTCTAGAGTTTTTCGCAGTTTAAAGCCGCAATAACCAATTTAAATATTTATTACTCATGCCCATGTTTTTGAATTGATTACTTTATTATCCTACAATGCAACAGTGGTGATTATACAAACAGCTTAGAAAGCAAAGGAAATGGCTCGACTTACATTCTAATTTTCTAACCAAATATGAGCACACTCGGGCATATAATCAATTACTTTCAACATTCCTAAACATTTCCTCTGATCATCTTCATAGCCGCAACGCAGCAACAGCGTCAGTATCATCGACCCGGAATTTTTGTGCCATAAATGACACCATTAAGCCAGACTCGCCCGATTGTTGCTCTTGTTCTTCTTATTATTACTAATGCCATTCATGTTATTTGCAAGAATTCCTTACTTCCTCTTCACATTTGATTTGCTTTCAGTCCGCAACAGCAGCTTTGGTATTTTATTTAAAACGTCAGTCGCAGCCACAACCTCCGCTGGTGTAATCGTGTTCTTGTCACAGTCGCCAAGATTCATAGATTTGTGACAGTTTTTGCGCGCATTTGCGGATGAAATGGGATGAGCGTTCGTCGGCGCGGCGCTGTCAGCAAATTGCTAAGTCCTACACACAATGGCACAGAATGCGAAACACACACACGCACGCAGCACACTGGTGGCTGGCGCACGAGCGTAAAGCACACACAATTTATGCCAACGTCATCGTCATCCAAGCCCATGCTGAAGTGCTGAAGGAAATGCCCGTGGAGTGTTGAAGCTGGAGGAGTGCAAAATGCGTTCAAAGCGCAAATTCCTGCTGTTGATGTGTTTTATTTGTTGCTGCTATAGGTATATGTAAGTATGTATGTAGTCTAAGCGCATCGCGCTTTGGGCTTCGGTATGTGCTTGTGGCTGGCACCAGCTAAAAGAATAACAACAAGAACAACGGTTTAACTTCAGTTAACTACACCCATGAAATTTGTTGTTACCGATTCCGTTGCGTGGGCTTAAATTATGTTCGAAATGTCATCGTAAGATGCGACATGACAACAAGGGATGACATAAATTTCCACCAACATGCGCCACAGATGGCTCAGCTCGCTGGCAGCAAGCCTGATGGCAGGCCTTACTGCTAGTTTTTCTGCAAACTGCTGGCTGGATGGTTGGCTGGTTGGTTGCCAAAAAACGCTAAGGCCATGCAGCACTCGCAATATCGCGCAGAGATCTCAGACGGCCAGCAGCGCAACTTTGATTGCCAACAATTGCTATCGGCGCAGTTGTTGTTATTGTTGTTGCAGTTTATGCTTTGGTTGCCTCTACACATAGTAGTGTGGTTAACGTTTTTTGTTGCATTCGCCAATGTTGTTGTTTTTGTTTTTGCTGGTACAGTTTGATCGTCGCTAAGAAGTTTATGGTCCTATCTAACGTTAGTTGTGCTATTTTTTGCTGCAACTTTGTTTTTGTTGGATATTTTTGCTAGATTTATTGCATTTGCGCACAGTGTACGGAAAATGCCAATAAAGTTGGAAATTTAATTCAGTTTTGAGCAAAGATTTCAAAAATGCATAGAGAGAAGCTTTGGACAAAGTAAGTATGACGAAATATACTTTTTCTAATTTTCCCAATTCTCGAAACGATTTCAAAATGGCCTTCAGTTAACGCAGCGCCTCACGTTTCGAATGCCTTTAACCAACGCATTGAACACTCGCTATACAATATTTCTTTATAAAGGGTAACCACAAGAGAGGGTAACCACTGAGAAACTAAATTGTTTGAGCCACTTCAGTTGCCACGTCACCGAGTACTCGGCAGCCGAATTCTGCCCGCTCATTGCACACGAATTCACACTCTCGTCCAATCCATGCTGAAAAGAGGTATATTACCTAGCAGACCGTTATTCGGCTCTGAGGTGAATTTGAAAGATATGCCGACGTCGTTCGTTTTGTGTTTCACTAAGCTAAAGCTAAATTTTGCGAAACCTAAAACGAATAACATAGAATCCAAAGTTGCCCTCAAAAAAAATTTTGTTTACCATAGCTAACGAGCAAACCTGGTATGTATCTTCCTTGCGTCCAATCAGTCGTTGTTCAGACGGCAATAAAGTAACATGAGTGGGGATGTCCTGCTTTTTTCATATATCACCAACGAAACCTCATTTTTTTCGTGAGCAAGCCGCTGGCGTGATCCCTGTTAGCTGATTCTGTCAAATTCGCTAAGAGCCGGTTAACGATCTGGTCTCGGCCGCACTTCTGAAATCTTTTCACCATAGAGTAACCAAATTGCAATGATAGATTTTCAAATTGTTATACTACAGCAGCTGCCAAAGTAACCATTTTTATCCAGCTGTCAAAATATTCAGTAAGGTTTGCCAGTTCATCATGCATCGTTTCTCGCTTGTCGGATGTGTGGAAGTTATTAAAAAATCCTGTTTAAATTCCACCTTAGTTGGAAATATGGAGGGAGGCCTATATTTAAGCCAAAAAAGCATCTTCCCGCACGTCAGCAGGCTTTATTGGAACGAACTCGGTTTTCTGTTTCTATTTTATTTCAATGGTTGGAATCTTATTTATCCAATAGACAATATGTTATAACGATTTAGAGTGCGTATTCGGAACCTTTCATTGCATATTCAAGGGTGTCCCAAGGTATTATTCTCTTCGTGCTATTTATTAATGATATTAGTACCTGTTTTTCGTTTGCCAATTTTCTTTTGTATGCTGAAGAATTTCTGCGATTAGAAAAAATGAGGATTTTCGTAAGTTACAATCGGAAGTTAATGCGCTCATTCGCTATTGTAGTAACTCTGGCATCCCTCTAAATGCCAAGAAATGTTTTCATGTTACTTTCCCCAAAACTCAAAATGTTCTCCAGTAATTTTATAGCAACACTTTTGCTAACACTTTTCTATGTATATGTTGACGAATTCAAAGTTCTACATATGATTTGTGACTCCAATTTTTCAAGAGTCACATTAACTTTGTTGTATCCACTTCTTACTCAATCTCTCAAATTACTTTTTACTTCCTTTGTTCGCTCCAGATTAGAGTATACAACATTTATTTGGAGGCTTTGTCATTACTTTGAATTGAACGTGTACAGAAGGTGTTGCTTAAATATGCTCTCAGATCTTTAAAATTCTCAAATCCTACCCCGTCTTAAAATTCCCGTTTGATTTTAATTAACTTAAAGTCTCTAGAGAGTAGAGGATCAATACTCTCACTGTATTTTGTTTTTGATGTAATTAAATTCAAATTGATTGTCCATCCCTCTAACAGAGCATTCACTTTCACATCTTTACTATATCTCTACGCAATACTTAGCCATCTTAAATTTCTTAACACGAATTATGTGCGTCATGTTTCTATTGCCTGCACTCTAAGAGAATTCAATGAGATCATCGAGCTCGGTTCCTCTTGACTTTTCGGTGTCATAGAATGCATTTTACAAATCTCTAAACTCTTTTTTAATTTATTTATTTAACGATCTGTAGTAATTTAACCTCATATTAGCTCGTGGTCTGTAAAAACAGTAATTATGTTTTGATATAAACGAAAATACGAAATATGAAACTCAATCCACAAGTGTTCGACCAAGCATCAGTGCAGCCATAAATATCGATTGGCAAAGCAAATTCTGTTTTTGGCATACAAAGTAACGTATGGAAATCGGACGAGATGTCACGAAAAACACAGCTGCGTAGCTTTAAATCCAAAGTTAGATCAGTGCTGTTTTATGGATGCGAAGCATAGAAGGGCTCCTCCCGCGTCGAATTTACAATTTAAACATTTATTTACAAATGTTCATGAAGAATACTTGGTACAAGATGGGCGAAAACAAAAAAAAAATATTAATGGCGCCGTACATAATAAGAAACTCTACCGATTGATAGTGGTTGGCATAAGTGGCGGTGGAGAAGTCGCACACTCCGCAAACGCGCGAACAAAATCGTAAGGCAGGCGCTTAGATGGAATCCACAGGCTTCTAGACGACCTGCCGCTCCAGCGAACACTTGGCGCAGAATCAGCAACTCGACGCCGCAAACTACAACTGGAATGACATTTTTCCGTGCAGCACCTAATATAGTGCGATTTAGGTCCTTTATACAGGAGCTTTGCTCCACTAGGAGATCAGGACAGCAGTAAGTAATAGTATGGTAAGACGACAGGTTGGTATGGTTGCCCAAGGAATGAGCACACTTGGACGAAAATAAACGTATTTGTCCTTTGTGATACCATTTTGAAGGAGGTGCGGGCGAGGCGGGGAAAGGTGGTGGTGGGATGGTTAGGAGGGTGGGTTAAGAATGTGTGGATTACGAACTATGCTGCGTTTGCATCAACCGCTTTGTACTGCTGATGAAATTCATCAGATTTTTAATGTCAACGCCAGCTATATCGGCAGTGAGGCCCAAAATGCCTGAATATTAGTCCCGCCAGAGCAGGGCAGCTAAGGAAAAGGTGCTGAGATGATTCCACCTCACCCTCCATACATCCAGCGCAAAACGGACTCGAGGTAATTCCAAGTCTCATTCATGCATGCATTCCTTGCGCAGAGTGACCTGTGAGAAAACCCATGAGATTCGAGAGCTGATATTTTGTCCACCTCAGAACCTCGCTCGAGCCCCCCGGTCCACACGTGGCCAAAAGGATTTTGCGATCTTACAAGTTTGTGTACTTGCCCAACACTCGCTGAGTTGGCGCGAAGTCCATCTTTCCAGGAGCAGACCGCAGGTAATCAGGGAAATCCCAATTTTCTCCCTTCGCGGGGAAATCACCTCACATGTCCCTTGTCTGGCCAGCTCATCCCCCTCACAGTTTCGCAAAATATCGCTGTGACCAGGAACCCAGATGAGGCTTATGTCAAAGAATTCGGACGCAATCGAAAGTGAGGTCAGGCATTCCCAGACCAGTTTCGAATGCACCGTCACTGTCCCGAGGGCCATTATTGCCTCTTGGCTGTCGGAGTAAATATTTACTTTCTTGACTGTTAGTACGCATGTGAGCAGCCAATCAGCTGCCTCCTTGATTGCGGCTACCTCTGCCTGGAACACACTTTCCTTTCAGCTTCGATCCATCCGTGAACAAGTTCACCAGTCTCTGTCTAGGCTTCCCTTGATGGAATATGAGTGGAGAAAGTTCCGGTTGGTCATCGGTTCTTATTTCTTTCGGAATGAGAAAGCAGTCACAGTGGCCGTCACAGTTACAGCAAATGATCTTCGGTATAGAATGATTTTAATCGACTTTTTGTGGTCAAAGCTCGACAACTTCGATATATCCAAGCTGTGGCTCCATCAAGACGGTGCTCCATGGCATACAAGCGATACAACCCAGACCTCACGGGCAGAAATTTAACGACTGAGCCATCTCAGGGCGAGCATTCATCAATTGCCTGTTACGGATCAGGCGACTTGACACCTATGGATGATTTTCTCTGGGATAACGTGATCTTCTTAGTATACTCGTACGCTAACAAGTCAACTACTTTGGAAGATCTCGAGGTTAATATTTTGAGTTGTCATTTTCGAAATAATGACGCCCATATTAGACTGAGTCATGAGTAATTGGGCTGCGTCAATGCAGCTTCAATAAAATTCACTGTTGTTATTTTATTGGAGTTTCTTTTTCTATCGTTCTTATCTGGTCGTCCATGATAGAATTTTCTGCTTGCCTTCATGCCCTTTACCGGCATATCAAAGCAGGCTTCGCTAGTAAATACAATTTTCTATTTTTAAGGGCACACTGTTCTCCCGGCAATGTAATACTTGGTGCACCGCTAAATCACGTAAACTAAGAACAGTTTACCAAAATATGAGCCTTTTCTTCAATTTTGCCTTCTCTCATCAGCATACCACGCCACTGTATGCAAGACTGCGAAATTTTGTGCCATTGCCTTGCAAGCTTTGTTGTGTTGTACTTGTAAAAAAATCTGTGCCTAAGCCCTGTTAGTCGCCCGCTGCACTCCACGCTCGCTGAGACGATGCGCTAGCCATGTTGACAATACGGATGGATGTGCTACGGCGTGTGCGGCTCTTGCCGACGATGCAGCTGTGCAGTGTTGTAGTTGTGCAAGTAGTTGTCTTTCCGTAGTTGCTATAGCGGATGTGACCAAAAATATTCTCTCCGAAGGTGTTTTGGTAATTCAAGCGCAAGCGCCACACCGCAGCTGCCTTTTTTGCACCAAAAGTGTAGCTGAAACTTAGCTGGCGCGTGGCACTCGTGTGCTGCGGCAGACAGATTTGCAGCAGGCTCACGGCGGAGGAGTTGAGGCAGAGCGAAAGAACAACGAATTGCAAAACTCGCGGACGGACTGTGGAACTTATTTACAGACGAGTGTATGTATGTATGTAGGTTTGTTAGGCAAAGCTGTTGATACAAGCAGCTAAGCATTGGGCTTCTTGCGACATTGGATGAGCACAAAATCAAGCACAGTAATGCGGTATGTATCTATGTATGTAGGTGTGTATGTATATATGTATCTGTGTAAATATGTATGCATGGATGTATGACGATCGGGCATTGAAGCGCGTCTTGTTGGAAAATCGCATCAGCGCAAATTGAATGCAAATGAAAGTCAGTCGAAAGGAACATAAATACAAACAACAACGGCATCATCATCAACAACAACGACAACAATAAAGTCGACTCTCAACACAATCAAAAATTCTTCAAATGCAAGTTGGATCGCGCTAGCGCTAGCGCTTTCGTCCTTCCTCTTACCATCTGGTGCTCACAGTTTTTATTGTTATTATTATTATTTCTTCAACGCTACGTCACTTACTGCTCAGTCGATGCTTCACGTCGAATTTGCGCACACTCGCACTTAGAGCTGCACTTAGCCGCCTCGTAAATGGTCTTCATTAGCAATTGCTGTTGGCCGAGATCAAGGAAGAAATCAACTGCGTCATAAAAAAATATGCAAAGCTCAAGGTGCTGTGGCACCTTATACTGCCTCAACTTGCGCATACACTCCGAACTCCCTTTTTCAGCATCTCAAACAACATTGTTGCTGTTACTTTTCTTCAAATGTGTGTGTGTGTGTTTGTAGATTTGTTTTATTTTCTCTACTTTTCGTTAGTCATTTGCATTCGTTGTCTTCAATTGTTGCCAAGACATGCAATTGTGTATGTGTGACGGTATATGTGTGCTTATCTGCTTTTCTGCCTGCCTTTCTTATTCTTACTGTTGTTGTTGTAAGAGTTAGCTTTTGTTGTTCACTTTGATTGAAACAGATCCGCTTAATGAACGTGAAATCGCCTTCAAGTAAACGTGAAGCGTTCGAAATTTGAAAGTAAAGTAAACGGACTGACACGACACGACACGACATAACGCCAAAAGACGCCACACAAAAAGCCAAATGCGCGCCGATGCCATAGCCTTTGAATTGGTCGCTCATTGGCATGTGCCAATGCGTTCAGCGGTCGCTAGCAGTAGCGATTTAGCGAGAAGGAAGTAGGATTACAGTCAAACAATTATTTCGTGGAAGTAATATTGTGGCGAGCGCTTCTTCTGAGATATTTATTGTTGGCGAAAGAATGTAATTGTTTTACGAGTACTTTCATGACTTACAAATTAGATGAGATTGGAAAAACTTCTAAACTTTAATGCTGTTCGCCTCATTTTGGAATGACGATATGTTTGTCCTCACGGCAGACAGAGCAAGTGGGATGGTTATATGTGTACTCGTATGTATATGTTGATTACGCACAAGGATGATAGATTACCAGATATAGCCATACACTATGGTGAAAAGATTTTTAGAGGTGTACTACCTAGCAGACCTAAACCGACGTCATTCGTTTTGTGTTTCACTAAGCTAAGGCTAAATTTTGTGAAACACAAAACAAATGACGTGAAATCCAAAGTTCCCCTCAAAATTTTTTTCACCATACCTAACGAGCAAACCTGGTATAAGCAAATGCTGGTATCGTTTCCACGATAGTCGGTTCTACGTTACCGAAACGACTCGGATTTATATCCGACCAAGGACTGTCACTCCAGCAGCATTCTCCGTTTGTAAATATGGGGAATGTTTATGCTGCTACAACAACAACAACAGCAAACCTGGAATCTATCATCCTTGGCCATCCACTACAGTGAAAAACAAAATTCTATGAGTGACTACGGCTGTCACAACACATGGGACAAAAACAAGAATGATAGATTACCAGGTTTGCTATTTAGCTACTGTGAAAAAGAGAATTGTGAGGGGAACTTTGGCTTCCACGTCACTTGGGTAATCGGCAGCCGAATTCTGTACGAACATTTCACATGTATGCACACACTCGTCCAATCAGTCATTGGATGATTTGTTTCGAATATCACCAACACAATCTAAGTTTTTTGGAAAAAACACCCCAAATGACGTCAGCCCATCAGCTGATTCTGTCAAATTCGCTCAGAGTCGAATAACGGTCTGTTACGGAGCTCACTCTTGAAATCTTTTCAGCATGGGACTCGGCAGTAGAATTTTGTCCGCTCATTTCACACATATCCACTCAATCGTTCAATCAGTCGTTGTTCAGACGAAAACGAAGTATCAAAGTAAACAAACCGCTGTCATTGCTCTTCTTACGTCTGCCAATCAGCTGATGGTTTCAAAGTCGCTGAGAGCTGGTGAACGATCTGATATTGGCCACGCCTCTAGAAATATTTTCCCCACACACACATTTCCAACCATCAACCCCACAAGTTGTCTGCAGTCACATTTCTTTGGTGAGAGCAGATATCCAGTTCGACTTACTGTTTTTGCAGTAGTGACGAGTGCTATTTCACTATCAGTGATTTTTTCACTTAAAATCAAAAATCACTTGGGTCTACAGTTTCTATTTGTCAAAGGAAAAGTGATAGGCTAGGATAGGATAGATTTTTCTCCTATGAATTTTGGGTGATGAATTTTAAGTTAATGATTATTTGGTGGTCTTATTGGTGAATTCTTGCTTAATGGTGATTTTTCTGTAGTTTTGCTTTGGTTTCTACTTTGAATTTCGATGAAAATTTCTGTGCACTGTAGTTGCGGGCTTTTTCTTGCACAAGTTTTTGTGATTAGTAACGTTAGGTCACATTTTTAACACCTAAAATGTTTTCAAATTCCTGTTGAACTTTTACTTGTACGCTTACGAAATAACAAAAAATGTTAGTTAAGAAAAAGAAGTAAACTGTGGTGATTTTTTTAACTAATAAATGATATTTATGCCTCTTCTTCTTCTTCCAGTCCTCTATCCTTCGTTAGACATAGCGCATCAAAGAAATGTAACTCGTACACTTTGCCTCCTAGAAGCGCTGACGGACGTAACGCGGATACTCCCTGGGCAATGAGCGATGAGCGACATTGTATTCTGCAATAGCAGGGCATTGTAGTAGACTAAGTTGTAGCTGAAAAGAGAGATGCATGATCTCTATAACCCTGCTACTAAGCCCAACGGCGAAGCTATCCGGCGAGGATGAGAACCGGCCTTCTTTTTTCCTATTCCGAGCTTCTTTAACACCAAGGCCTTTGGTCATATGGAAATGGCGGCAGAGGAGCCCTTTGGTGATCAGCGGTGGGGTTCCAAGGGCCCGAAGAGCATTACTGGTAAATAAAGACTGTCTGTAGTCTATAAACAGAACAAGTACCGCCACCTGAATAGAGGTAAATAGTCCAGTGTTCATTTTTCCTAAAAACTTTCGCGCTAACGAAACGATATTTATGTAATATTTGCGGACAAAATATTTAATACGAACCATCCCAAACCAAGTTCTTGTTTGACTTCAATAGTATTACAGAATCAAAAGAATGTGTGACTTTTCAATCACATATCCATCAATAATCAATTATAAACTTTAACCAACACGAAGGTAAGGGTTTTAAGCTTGCAGACAACAAATGGAAACGGATATTTGAAATAAATGTACATTACAGTCCTTCAATGGTCAAGGTTCACTTTCTGGAAAGCTCGTCCACAATTGCATTTCATAACGTGCGGTAATCATAGCATTAAAAACTCTATATCAGTCTTCATTATTATTTATTGTAGGCACTATTGGCTTAGTTCATCTGCGAACCCTTCTTGCCGCACTTAAATCGCTAATTAAAATAATATTTACTCATCTCATCTCAATATTTACTCATCTCCTCATGATGTCTTAGACTGTCGAGCCAAGGCAGGAGCTCCTGCGGTTGATTATGGACCAAAAAATACTTTACTAGAAAGTGAGAATCAGTCAATTAAAGAGCCCTTTAATGTGATTTAGCCTTTATATGGTATTTGATATTACTCGAAAACGGTCAGATCTTTAGGGGGGCGAGAAATTCACACACTTAGCACCATGGCAACGTAGCAGTTATATTTTGAAAGAATTTCTATCGGAGAAAGAGACTGAAAATAACCGAATTAAATACCATTTTTTCTTCTTCTATCATTTACTACTCAACCTTTAGTAAAGGTTTTTCCAATAACAGGTTTTATTTTCGAATGGATTGCGCTATCGAGAGATGATTAACGATTTTCTATGGCCGGAATTAAATGGTATTGATCTGGACAACGTTTATTTTCAACCATTAATCGTTTACGGGAAAAGTTTCCGGACCGTGCTATCTCTCGAAGAGGTGATCACAGTTGGCCACCGAGATCTTGTGATTTCACACCTTGTGACTTTTTTCTTTGAGCCCACGTGAAAGAGAAGGTCTGCGCCAACAGCCCAGGGTCGATTCAAAACCTCAAAGATGGAATTCGTGAGACTATCGAGGACATAGGGCAGCCTCTTTGCAATTCGGTCATGGAAAATTTCATGAAAAAGATATTGTCCTGTAAGCGTCGTCGTGGTGGTTATTTGCTTGCTGTTATTTTCCACTATTAATGACATACCTCCCTCTTTATAATGAAATAAACATCCGTTCATTTATATTACAAAATAGCATTTTTCTTTGAATATCAAAATAGCACCTCTTATTGGAAAACCTTATATTTATGATATACTCATCACTAATGAATGTTTTATGCCAGAGATTTTAAGGTAAAAGACTGTGAGAAAGAAATCGCGGATAAATAAATGCAATTGCCTACGTAATTTATGAAAAATTTTTGCTGAATATATTAGCTAGTAGATTTCCTTCTCCAATTGATCTTTACAACGCAAAGAAGATCTTTCCCTTTCTACTACCACCAGTTGGTACAGAATCGAATACTTTCAAAGCCGGAGCATTTGTATCCATTCGGATGGCATGACTCAGCCAACGTAGCTGCTGGATCTTTATTCGCTGCGCTATATCTTCGTCGCCGTAAAGCTTATACAGCTTCTTGTTTCATAGCCTGCGATACTCGCTATCGTCTACGTGCTAAGCAACATACTGTCGTGCTGTCGTGTGACGATTCTGCTGTCGATTCATGCATATTTTTCCAGGTCTAAAGCTAAGCTGCTAAGGTAAAATCAATTGGTTGATGGTCGGCCTCAGTATTTCGCACAATATGCTCGATAGAACCTTGTACGCTATATTTAAAAGACTAACTCTGGCGTTGGTTGGTACAGATCTCAGAATCAGTCTTCTTATGAATTGGGCACGTCACACTTAAATTCCAATTGGCAGACATGCATTCCTCCTATCATATTTGAGATAAAAGCTGTTGCATGCACCTTACGAGTTCCTCACCGCCATGCTTGAATAGCTCAGCTGGCAGTCCGGTGGCTTCCGCGACTTTGTTGTTCTTTAGCCGCATTAGCGCTATTCGCCCCTGGTCATGGTCAAGTAGTGGAACAACTGTCCCATCGCCAACAGAAGAGTTTTTTTCGGGATCTTCATCTTCTGTGTGGCATGAGCAATTGTCCCTATTCTGCAAGTTCGAGAAATGTTTCCTCCATCATTTAAGTATGATCTGGATGTCAGTTAGCAGATCGCTTTCTTTATTCTCACAGGAAAATTACCCCGTTTTGAAACCACCGAACTTTTGGTGTAATTTGCGGGCGTTTTTCCTATCAGCCAGCATCCGAAGCTCTTCGCTCTCAACCTCTTGATTATTTTTTACCTCTATTACGTCTCTCTTTCTCTCTCAACTCCTAATAGCCATACCATATGGCGGGCATTGCGCTCGACCGCAGGTTGGCCTTATAGACAGTGCCCTTTCTTTCTGCGGCTGGATGGCATTCCTCATCGTACCAGTGGTTTTTTTGTGATTGACCGATATTCGATTTCCTCTTCGACGGCGGTATATATCTCGAAAATTTGTTAAGATTGTTTTTCGTATTTTTTTTTACCCAAGCGCGAAACTTCGCAAAAGTCATCCGAATGTCGAATCTCAACTCACTACTGCTTGAAAAATTGAGAGCTTCAGCCTAAACAAGCACTCAAATATTTTGAACTGTTTTTGAATAAAGTGACGGAGTGTCGCTTAAATGATTCCATTTAAATCTAAGGCTCAAAGTTGCAGTCATGGCAGTGGAAATCTACTTCTTATGGAAACGTAATATGAAACTTTCGGGGATTACCCAGCATAGTCTCAGCTAAAACTGAAAAAAAGAAAAATCCTGAGAAGTCTTTTTCAAAAATGACAAAAAAATCTCCCCAAGAATTTTGAGTATAAAAACATTAAAAAAATTGTTAAAAGAATTTCTAATGAATTAAAAACAAAAAATTATAAAAATGTTAAAAACTACCGAAGTATTTCACTTTGAAAACTAAACTTTTCAACATTGAATTATTCACAAAATTATGGGTTTTTTTCAAAATTTTTGTATTGTACTTAAGCCTCCATATAAACCAATTTCCAAAAAAAATTAGGAGTATGTCTAGGCCCTCGGGTCTATGACGGTGCATTCGGAATTGGTCAAGGAATGCTTGACCTCACTTTCGACTGCGCCCGAATTCTTTGACATCAGCCCCATCTGAGTTCCCGGTCACAGCGATATTGTGGGAAACTGTGAGGCGGATGAGCTGGCCAGACAAGGAACATGTGGGGCGATTTCCCCGCGAAGGGAGAAAATTGGGATCCCCCTGACTGCCTGCGGTCTGCTCCTGGAGAGATGGGCATCGCGCCAACTCAGCGAGCGCTGGCCAAATACACAAATGTGTAAGGTCGCGAAAACCTTCTGGCCACGTGTGGACCGGAGGCGCTCGGGCGAGCTTCTGAGGCTGACAAAATATCAGCTCTCGAATCTCGTGGGTTTTCTCACAGGGCACAATGCGCGAGGAATGCATGCTGTGAGACTTGGAATCACCTCGAGTCCTTTTTGCGCTGGATGTATGGAGGATGAGGTGGAATCATCTCAGCACCTTCTCCTTAGCTGCCCTGCTCTGGCGGGGCTAATATCCAGGCATCTTGGCTCTTACTTCTTTGCCACGCCTGCTGATATAGCTGGCGCTGACATTAAAAATCTGATGAATTTCATCAGCAACACAAAGCGGTTGACGCAAACATAGTCATCGTTCGCAATCCGCACGCTCCTAACCATCCCATCACCACCTCTCCCCGCCCTCTCCCTGCATCCCATCGGTCTTTCCCTTTCACCTCACCTCACAATGGTATCACAAAGGACGAATCTCTCTTCGTCCAAGTGCGCTCACTCCCTGGGCAACCATACCAACCTAACCTAACCAAAATACTTGGGCCACTTCACATGGAATCGCTCTATTGTAAAAATGTTACAGCGTTACAAAGTAGCGTTACATACTCCCGCCTTTGGATGCGCGTCGCCGTAACGAATTTCCGAACGGCTACTCTACAGCCTGCGCATGCACAATACACAAAATTGACCAACAAAGCCTATGAGCTCTCACTGCCGCCTCAATTGCAGTGGTTGTGCGCTTCGCGTCAGTAGCGCACCACTCCATGTAGCCACTTAAAATGACTCGGCCACGGCTACGGACATACACACACACTTCACACATATGAGCATAAATACATACATAGGTACATACACACATGCATACGTAAATATGTATGTAGTTCACCTCTTCCTGGTCATTAAATTTGTTTAAATTGCTAAACACATTCTTTGGGTAGAGCGCAGCTGTCGCAGCGCGTTTATGAAGGCGGCCACGATGGCAAAATGCATTGCAATCCAAAGCGTTGTTAAGTTGAGTATTAGATAGATATAGTGATGTGTGTTGTTCTTGTCGCTGTTGTTTATTTGTAATTTATTTTTTTTTTGTTTTTTCTATGTCGTTGTTATGAAGGTGTAAATGGCCAACCGGGGTGGAGCATTCGACAATTTTTACGAGCGCCAAGTAGCTGCACACCACATTTGCGATCGCGTTGAAGGTGTTTCTTTGTTGACGATTTTTGACCAGATATCCAACACCGCTTGATAGCTGAGGAGCCGAGGCAGCTGGCGTTTATATTATTATTATTTTTTGGCACTTTTTCTAAGGTATCACCTACTTAATGGTTACTTTTCGTTGGTAATTTGTTGACGTGCGCGTGCACTGTGTCCGAGCGTAGTGGGTGCGCAACGTTGACTTGACTTCTGGCATGGCTAGGCGATACGAGTATGCATATGTAACGGTATATACGTATTGTTGGGATGCATATGTAAACATATTTGTAGGTATGTACGTACATGTGTTCGATATATGTTGAAGCGACTACATACATTTACAAGTACATGCAGAAGCATTTAATGATCCGAAATGTTGTTTGGGCGTGGCTGATGAGTCATGAGTTTTGGGTTTGGGGGCGATATGTGACCAAAACAATTTGAACCGGTAGCGTAACTTTACTGATGTTGGCTAATTTTAATAGGTCGTTTTGTTTAACGGCTGCAATTCTAAAACGAACTCGCTAAACTTGCCTCTGTTAATTTCAAAATATGAAATATGTATATTGGCGCAGAGACTGATCGTAAAGCAGGTTGTGAGGAAATACTTATTACATTTATGACCAGTAGCTTTTCGACAGCTATCAATGTCTGGTAGTATAATAAAACGAAGTTTTAAATTTTGCATCGTAATTGGTTTTTTTTTTTCATACAAGATTTTTTACCTAAATTTTTGGTTTTACGAGCATTTATTTTTAAATTTATTTTCATTTCACTGGATCGATAATATTTACTAGGCTTGGTGGATTTTAGTTTTTATGTGCTAATAAAAACTCATGGAAATTTTTTTACGTTTCGTTAGCTTTGTGGTCACCTTTTGCAGCGATGACTCAATTAAGGGGTTAGGGGTAGTCAGCGGCCCGAAAAAATGATGATTTTCAATAATTTTTTTTGCTAGTCAGTTGCTTTATTTTACAAAAATAAAAACATAACATTAATACTCTATGTTTCGACTTGACTTTAGAAAAATTTCACAAATTTCACCATTTTCACCTTTCGTGTGGAGCCCGTTTCTCCAGAAGTCCCTTGCGGTGATCATGATCGGTGAACAAGTCCTTGGAGATTCATCTAAAATCAATCGGGTAAGAGAAATTAGTTTTATAAATCGATAATCTTCTGCCTGATCGAAGCTTGTTTTTCAAAATTAACATTATGGCGGTCTCGGGAAATATTTTTCAGATTTTCGAGAAAAAAACCCGACAGTTATTTGTTAAAAAAAATCGAAATTTTTCAAAAAATAAAATCAATCAATAGTATTAGCATTCATTAAATATTTAATAAATTTTGGCAAGGATGTAACAAATTTTAAACAAACACAAAAATTGTAATTTCGACAAAAATTGCTTTATTTCGTTTTGAGAGGTAAAGGGTAAAGACCTTTCACTATTTCAACTGGTTTTTGAGAATGTTAAACTTTGCACACAAGTAAAATTATGAGTAGGTGTAGCAGGTTATAGCCGTAACCGAATGTGTTTGTGCGCGACTACCACTCGGTTGTGTGCGAGTTCGAAACTCTGGGCATAAAACACCAAATGACAGAAAAGCGGTCGCAAGCGTGCCGCATAAGAGCAATAACTTTTGTCAGAAATTCCAGTTACGCGTATTTGCACTTTCACCCTCCGTTGGACACATTTTTAAAACCTTCGGATGTGCAACCGGGTCTGGTCTATTTTTGCACTGCTCCAGGATCCTTTTTAAAAAAATATATCCATAAATCAATTGAAAATTAAATTCTAGAAATCTGCCTAGAAACTCAAGTCATTAGCTGTAATAGAAATATGTTAATTTACGTCCAATGTCGAAAAATGTCGAAAAATGTCTAGTCAGACTCGGGTCACCAACGGAGGGTTAAACAACGTTAGGTGAAGGGTAGAAAGAAGCGGTCGCCATAGCTGAATGAGTTGGTGCGTGGCTACCATTCCGGGAGTGCGTAAGTTCGAAACTTCGGGCATAAAACACAAAATGATAAAAAGTTTTTCTCATAGCGGTTGCTTCTCGGCAGGCAATGGAGAATTTCCGAGTGTATTTCTGCCATGAAAAAGCGTCTCATATGAAACTCCTCCATTTGCCGAGCATCGCTCAAGGCACACACCAAAAAGAGGACGAAGAGCTCGGCTAAACATCCAATAAAGAGTGCAAGCAGATAGGTGGAAAAGTCCACTAAGCAGACCTTCATATCGGGACGTATATTTATTTCCTAGTTGCAGCGATTACCTTTCAGTTTGCATTTCAGCATTAGCGTCTGGAAGTTTTATAAAACAAAAGTATCCTCGGAATGAGCCAGTACCTGAGTTATTCTATTTTCCAGGCAGCAGAATAAGCTATTGTTTGTTTTGTTCAACATTGGCCGGTATTTTTGCCTAGCTCACAGACAATTTTCGGATTCCGTCACTAAACAAATGTCACCTTCCAAATTTAAAGTAATCGGCAAACAAAATTTCGGTTTCTCCGAAAGCATAGGTGTGCTTAGCAGCCAAATCTCTCCACATGATTCAGCCAAAATCACCAAATGGATGCTGCAACGTTTGGTGAATACTGCAGAATGGATTTGGACCAACTATGGGACTGTTTTAAAATATGTGTTGCCAGCACTATGTCACATATGGTCGGGAGTTGTCAGTCTGATAGTATCACTCAATCTTGTTTAGTTGTGATTTCCTTACGTTTGCTTAACCGCAGTCAGGTACACTAGTCAAAGATTATGGTTTCACCTGTTTTCAGTACATCATAATTGACGCAAAAGCTTTGGTCTCACCAATTATAGAGTATACAATTTGAAACGTGTATATTTAGCTTCGGCGCTGTTGTGTACCTCGATAATACCTGTTTGCTATGCTTAGTGCCGTACTTTTTTTATTCAATGTACCAACTTTCTATCTCCTGTCTCAAACAGGTTCAAAAATCGATTATTTCTTGGAGTGTAAGCAGAAATTCTCTCTTTGGGAAACCCCTTTCTATGACACTCACTGTTTCTTTTATTTTATTTCTTAATTTTTTTTCAGTTATTGACATTAATTTCCAACTCCTTGAAATTGTTTGTTTGTGTAACGTTCCTAAATCTGCAAGTAATTTTTTGTCTCATTTGACGAGTAGTACCTTCAGTTCACCTAGAAATTTTACGATTTTTCAAAGATGATACATAGATTACCAGGTTTGGCCAATTTCCTATTGTGAAAAACAAAATTGTGCACATTTACTGGACTGCTGCCCGCTCATTGCACACGAATTCAGATACACGTCCAATCAGTCGTTGTTCAGAAGGCAACGAAGTAACATGGGCGGAGGCTGTGTTGATTTTTTTCGCTATCATGACACCCATGACGTCAGCAAATCAGCTGATTATTTCAAATTCGCTGAAGGTTGATTAATGGTCTGACTGTGAACAAGATTAATTTGTTTCTCCATGATGATTTTGACTATCTCGACGATGTCGTAGGAAGAGTATTCAGTCGACCTAATTTGGCCCTTATCAATCTTACCCCTAGCTTGTACTGTATCCATCACGTAAGTTGAAACAAAATATGATTTTTTCAGAATAAGACAGGGTCTTGTGGGTATTTTTTCATCGCGAATATGACAATAAAAATGCGGTTTAGCTTCCAATCGATCTTCGTACGACAAAAATTGTAGTCGAATGACTTCAATACTTCCACAATTGGTATTCCGCATCTTTGAGTGCAAGCGTAGATATTTCCATACAATCCACCATAAAGAGCGGCATAGAATTCACAAGTTTGGACCCTCTGCCATACTCACTTCCGCAGCGGCGACGGCTTTTTCGGTTGTCAAAGTATGAGCGCTTGATGTTTTCTCATAACTAGAGCATCCTCTAGCTACATACACCTCCGATTGGCAAATGGGTTTTTTGGCCCAAAAAATGAGCTGCAAATTTACCTACTTTCCCTGTTTCTAAAACAAAACAAAAAAACAAAAATTCCTCCAATACCATTCCTCAACCCCAAAAACTTATCCTTTTCATCCTTACTCCCGCTCAATTGTCTGCGCATTATTTGCATTGTGGCTGCTAAAACAAACACAGTTACACAATGCATCAGTGGCGCCAGCAAGAAAGCGTTGTCCCTAAACAACGACAGGTGGGCATTCCCACTACTTAGGACTGGTAGCGGCAGGCTAATCACCTACCCTGTCAGAAATCAAACACAGATTAACGAAACCAAGGCAAGACCTAGTCTTGTCGAGGCCCTATGTCTCAAGAGGAGTGAACAAGGAAAAAAAAATAAACTAGGCTTACGCTTAGATGATCTAGATGACGACTATCGTGGACTACAACCCATTGGCATGGGTGGATGAACTGCTACAACAAAAATAATAGCACGAGCAATGTTTTTATGATATTTGTAGCAGCAGCATTATTTGTGGAGGGGTCATGGCTATCAGAAAAAAACTTGACTTCTTCATTTTCCCAGAAATCATCGAACTGTGGACCAACCGAATGCTTATCACGCACAAAACCCACTCAGTTGTGTTCGTCAAACAACTTCAACATTTCAGGCATACCCTCAGTTCAAAAAGTATCAATAGTTTCTCATCTAAACGCGCCACACTAGAGATACTGTGAAAATCCAAAGCATAAAAGAAAAAAGTGTCTGGTTCAAAATTAATATTCATAGTTCTCTTCGTCAGGTCGCTAGTAGTAAAAAACACCGGGATATAAATAAATTAAATCCAACTTTTAAGTTATATTAAGAAAATGTTTCTATATCGCGCCCCAATCAATAATTGAAAATTAACCAGCTTTACAAATGCTTAAGAATTAATAACTTGGGTTCTATTTATGTTTCTCATAGCCTTTTTCTATTCTATTAATAAACATTTAAAATTATATTTTTTTTGTTTTTGTGCATTACTAATAATTTTCAATTGTTTCCTATTCTTCTTTATTTCAGATTACGCTGTATTTTCCACCACTTTAAACTCTTCAATATAATTGCGTTATATATGTACGTATATATTTATGTATGTATATATTTTTTGTTAATATTTTCCTTGCCTTTTCTGCTCACAATTGCCGTTTTTGCATTGTAATCAATGCTCCAATAATGGTCGTAATGCCCGTAAATGTGGCAGCCGTCGCACAGCCTCCAATGTTGTTATATTGGCGATTATTGTTCGTACTTTTGTACGATTTGTTATTGTACACGTACTGTTGTTTTTGTTTGTGTTGCTCTACGGTTGTCGGTCGCATTGCAAAGAATTAATTGCAACTTTTGCTTTCGTTGGCGCAGCAACCCACCACAGCTCACCTCTGCTATTATACGCAGGCGTCGGCCGCGTATGTCTGCCGAGCGGCGGCAGCGTCCTCAAATGCATGTCTGCAGCGGCAACAGAGAGCGACATTCTCTCGCAAATACTCGCCGCATACTGGCGTACTCAGCTTCTCCTTTTTGTGGAACGTAGAGCATAGAGAATATTTAGCTGCTGGAACTCAATAATCCTCCCTCGGGTTGACTTCGTTTGGTTTGATTAGATTGCCTCTGATGCTTGACGTTAGTTTGGTGTGGCGCTAACGGTAATTCTCCCCATCAATGTTTACTACCAACGCCGTTATAATTGAGTGAGCGACTGCATTCGGCTATTGTCTCGGCAGCACACGCGCCAGCGCAACAATAACAACCGCAACAACAACATCAACGACGACGATAACAATGCAACAGGCTAGGCATCCAGTTAGTTAGTTTTGG
The DNA here is from genome assembly GCA_037575425.1 of Anastrepha fraterculus. NCBI lineage: Eukaryota > Metazoa > Arthropoda > Insecta > Diptera > Tephritidae > Anastrepha > Anastrepha fraterculus. Next base: position 84,650 of record JAYXIM010002761.1, read on the forward strand.
GGTGATTTCTTCGTTTGTTGGTTGGTCGGTCGGTCGATTGGCTGGTTGATGCTGCAGTCGTTCGGCAGGCAGCAATATATTTTTCTTTGTTACTTTAGCCATTCTCGTTGCCATTGCCGTTGTCGTCGTCGTCGTCATCGTCGTCTTCGTCGTCGCCAATTTTGTTGCTGAGGTTCTTTGACGTATGTAGTTATTGTTGCTATTACTATTGCTATTGCTGTATTGTGTTGTGTTTGTGTGTTGTTATTTGCTTGTCATTATTGTTGTTCGTTGCGTTCAATACGCCTTTTTCCATTTGCCTTGTGTCCGAAACGAACTAAGGCCGCGTGCTTGTGTCTTAAGTCTTTTGTTTTCAGCAGCAAACGTGACTCGTTTTGGTGTGACTGGCGATTCGTTCATGCCGTTGTAAGTGATCGCTACGCCGCGTCGCATAGCTACACACACACACATATATACCGAGTGTGCACGAGACAATTGTGTTGTGACCGTTTGCAAGACGTTCACGCGTTCGACGTTTGGCGTTGGCAGTGACGCCACCACACCCTTGACGGGCGCATAGTATTCATTGCGCGAACGTCTGTTTTCGGAGCTTTTAGCTCGGCGCGCTTAGAATTTATTTTATTATTGTATTTGGTTTATTTTTAATCAGCATGAATATGTGGTTTTTTTCGTTTTTTTTTTATTTTTTATTTTTGTTTTGTTTTGTTCCTCAACTTGCTCCCTATACAGCTACTCAGCTGCGGTTTTTGATGTTGGACTGGACTGGGTATCAATTAATATTACATTATATATTCACATTTGGAGAAGTATGTATGTGTATATGTTTATACAAAAAATGTAATGCTTTCAAGTGGCCACTTAAAATCTTTATATACAAATATATTCTAAGCTAAATAATGGATATATCATTCCGAAATTAATTTTAATCAATTCTCATTTACACATTCTCATATTCACATTTTTGCTCATTGGGCTCATTTAGATTTATTACTCAGATGTATTGGAAAAAGTTATCAAAAATTGGACTGATCGAATGGGCCATGTAACTCGTAGCCACGGCGGACATATGCCAAATATCATTTCAAAAAATAAATGCCATGGAACCTACCAGATTATAAAAACAAATGTATTCCAATAATATTTCTGTTTTGTATTATCATATTCCAGCTCTTAAAAACACCATATTTAAAGGGGAACGCCACTGTGGGGGGTCAAAAAATAGTCGATTTTTGGGAATTTTTTTTATATGAATGATTATTCGAGGATCGGACAAAAGGCAATTTATTATATATGTATTAAACTATGTTGATGTAAATTTTGATTAAAAAATATTGAAAATTCACAGATTTATGTAAATAAAAGTAACGAGTTAAAAAAAAATGACGTCATCTGGTGGCAGCGATACGGCAATGAATAATCATCTGAAATCAAAAACCCAAAAATTGTATTAATCTACACAATAGTGGCTATCGTTGTACGTAGCCGTTGTTTTTTTTTTTTTTTTTTTGACAAAATGGTGGTGATTTAAATTTCGATTTGTGTTTTTCACCGTTTTTTTGGTTTTCAACAGGCCCAAAAAAATAGTTATTTTGTAAATTTTGCATATCGGCTACGTACAACGATAGCCAATACGATAACAAAATTTTGAAAAAAAGAAAATTAAAATCGGTTCATTAGTCTTCGAGAAATCGTTGCCACCGTATCAAAAAAAGTCGTTTCGACAAAAACGCGTTTGAAATAAAGCAATGTATCGTAAGCGCTACGGGGCCAAACCGACAGGCGCTCAGTTAAGTGCACATAGAATCGGGAATAAAGCGAACTTCGCTTTAAAATGTTTACCACATTTTCTTGAGTAACAATTTATGCAAAAAAAAAAAATTGATTTTTTTGAATCTTAATAGCATGATTAATCATTAATAGCATGAGAAGGAACATTCAATGAAAGTAAAACTTAAACCTCTATCTTAAAATTGTGTTCATTTCCCATCAATTTCAAGAAATGGCTTAAGGACCTTTGGCCTCGTCTCCATAGTTAAACTCCAAATCACTTTTACGCAGAGGTACCAAAACTTGGCTTGGGTGTGTTAACAGAGTAATTTTTGATCTGGCATATCTTCCATCAATCAGATATTCATTCTTTACCAAGCATTAGAAAAATCCAAGAAAATATGAATTGGCGCACAAATACATTGCTCGAGGAAGAGTTTTTTTCTATTCTATTGTATTTCACGAGTATATGCCGCGATGTCTGAATTTGGTATTCTCGAAAATATGTCCGGCTGTATGAAAGCGAACTGAGCAATATCAGCACTCTCTAATGTTAATAACATCGACATCATCGAAGACAACAACCCCACCCTATGTTATGTTCTGCTATCAGTAAAATGTCGGGAGCGAACGAAGTGAAAACGAAGTGTCACCTGTGCCGATAAACAGTTTCTCATGGCAGGGTAAACAAACTTATTCGCGCGTCATCACAATTTCCATGAAACCAACTGAAATATAATTTGAAGTAGGAAATGGATTCATTTATTTAAGAGTCAGTTTAGATCTCTAACGGAAAATCGTGAAGTGCTACTTTACTGAGTAAGCTATGGACTAAGAAGTTGTAGGAGTTTAATAGAAATTTAGACATAAAGTAGCGGATTATGACTTTTGTTGTAAGTTCCATTGCGCTACCTACTAGTGGCCGATAGCGAGAGGCATTATCCGGTGCCTGAATTGTGATGATTAATATCCGAGCCCTCTGGGAATTAAATTGCAAGATTTGCGGCGTCAAACTTTCAATGGAAGAAGAAATGGAATGTCTAATTTTCTCTAATATGATAATAGCTGGCTGATAATCTCGAGTCCGGGCCTCGACTCTACGCAAATATCTGCCTGGGTCAACAGAATTTGGATTTGTTTTAATAAATCTTTGTTTACAGATTCTGATCTATTAGAGACCAAAAGCAAACACAAACTACAAGGTGGACTAATCATACAATTTGGTTTTTGGATAACTTTTTTAATAAATAAAAACATTATTTTGAGTGCTCTTTATTTGTACGAGTTTCATTACTTGTCTGTCCGTATACTACAGCTGTTCACAAGTTTCAAATAAGATTGATGTATGCCATTTGAAAAATTATAAATTAGTTTTGCGCCACCTTGTACATTGCTATTGTTTTTTTGCTCTACCGCTACTAACTTGATGCTTTGTCTGTATAAAAAAAGGGCAAACCACCTTTGAAATTACATATCCACTTTTTTTATTTTGAAAAATAATTTTGATTAGAATAGATCCAAACTCAGTAATTATTTAATTTAGAAAAATTATGGAGAAAATTACTGCTGGTAAACAATTTTTTATTAGAGTACATTACTCGAAATACCAAATTATTGCGCTGATAAATACCAGACCTTAGTTACTTTAGTGCTTCTGATTCTGGAGGCCACATGGAGAGTAACTCCTGCCCACAGGTGCTACTTTGAGCTCAGTTGGCAATGGAGAAGTAGAACTCTCTCTCGAATGACCCAACTGATACTCTACAAAACGCTCATCTTTCCAGTCCGACTACATATATGACGCAGAAGCATGGACGATGACAACAGTAGATGAAAAAATTTTGAGAGCCTTCAAAAGAAAAATTCTCCGTAAGATTTTTGGTCCCTCTGCGTTGGTGAGAAGTATCATGTAAGGTGGAACAGCGAGCTGTATGGGCTATTTAGGCACGTGGGCATACATAGTTAAGCCTTTTAAAAATGCAGCGGTTACGCTGGCTATGCCATGTCACTCGTATGAATGAAAACGAAATGAAACGCCAGGAAGGAGAATCTACGACACGGTACCCCAAAAAGGAAGACGAGGAAGAGGAAGACCACATCTCCGTTGGAAAGGCCAAGTACTACAGAATCGGTCAGCACTTCGGGTTTTCTAACTGGCACCATCGAGCGCAGGCCTGAAACAACTAACGCGCTATTTTGGATTTGGCCAAACCGACGTTCGATTAAAGCGCCACATAAGTAAGTAAGTAGGTTCCAAGTATATGCTTGATTCCAAGAAACTCAACGAAAAAAGAAAAAACAGCACACTCGTATTATATTTGTTCAATGTGCAAAGTCCACTTGTGTTTTAAATATTTTTGTAAATTCTGTAAATAAAAAAAGAATATCTTATAAATTCCAATTGCTTTGTTTTTTATTTCTTTTTTTTCAGAGATGTGTACTACCGACGTGACATATAAAAAAACATTTTTTTGTGCTATTTTTATTGAAAACATCGCGCCGCAGACTATTTGCACTTCATTATGTATGAACTGCTTTTTTGACTTTCGTGGTTTGAGTATTGAATTTACATAAGAAAAAATATAGAGTGGAACTTTAACACATTTACCTGTTGTTGGTCTTGCTGCATTTTATCAATACGGCAGTTCTTCTTGCTGCTGCGTTCGTCTAGCATCATTCCTTCGCCTCCAATCAATGTTGCCATGTTCCACTTCACCGCCCTCCACATTTCATCCGACTCAAGCCTTTTGTGGGACTAGATTATTGGGCGTTAGAAACACACCAGTTTGTTTGTGAGATCGTCGCGTTCCTTAGCGAACCTGCTGCAATAACAAGCCACATCCTCGGCAGTCTCTTCTTTGTCCAAGCCGTCTGGGCAATAAGGGTTACCAGCCAAGTCTAGGCAATGCAGATATTTTTGGAAGCATCCGTGTCCGCTCAAAAGCTGCGTGAGGAAAAAATCAACGTCTCCATGTTTGCGACAGATTCACCCGTTGCGATCACCGTCTTTTTGGTGACTGGTCCCATTTTGATTGGCATTCAGCTATCAAGGTAGAATGCTCTGCTTGTTTGAGCTCCTCTGTCGGCTTGCGACCTTGCGAGCAGTATAACCTCTTCTGTTCATTTGCCTGGATGTTTATAGGCATGTTGCACTTGTTCTACTGACCTGTAAAAAAAGTAATTAGCCTAAACACCCGCTTTCTACTATTCATGCTGCTTGAATATACACCATTCTTAACTCACTAAAGCGATGAATGGCTAATTTGACTTAAGCTAACACACCATAAATGCTCATATCCAACTTGCAACCGGCTCGTCAGCAATTTAGGTGATTACTACTAATTTCAATCACCCTTTCCGGCATTCGACTAGTTACCCCCCAACAGCATAAACGAATCCGAACTTTTTAGCTCAGATAAATAGTTTTTGGTGTTTCGGCAATCAATAAATACAGAAAAGTGCTGACAACGTAATAATTCACACACCCAGCTCATAAAAATTCCCAAGTATCCTCTCTTAGCAGTACTTGAATATCAAATATTCGCAAATATATGTATGTATATCACAATCAAAACATATAAACTTACACACATACATCCATGGCCTGAAATATTATCAATTTACATATATAATTTTTACATGCTGTTACTATTTGCTAATTTCAAAATAAAAATGTTATGCATTAATAATTTATGAGTGTAGCGTTAAGTGGAGGCGACACATAGTGAGCAATACATACATACATAAATGTATTCTGCTTCTTCCTCTTCTTACTTAGTTGTGCACACTTTTGCCGTACGACATACATACATACATACATACATACATACATACACACATAAAAGCAAACGACTTCTGTTGCTCTGGCTGCATTGTTAGTTCTCAACGGTGCTGTAAATTTGTTGTTACCCTTGTTGTATTTGTAACGGTTGTGCATTTATTTGCTATGTTAATGTTGTTCTTTTTACTGTCGTTTGCTTTTGTTGTTGTTTTTGTTAATCTATTAATGTGTTGCCTTTGCCGTTACAATTGCAATTGCAATTACATTACATTTTCAATTGCTTGTTGGCATATTGTTGTTGTTGCTGTTCTTATTGCTGTCGCTCTCATTGTTAATGTTGTTGTTTGAATTGTCATTGTCGTTGTTGTACATGCTTGAACGTTGTTGTCGTTTCTGTCGTCGCCCATTGTCGTTGCTGTTAACTTGTTGTTGCTCTTCTCATTTCTGTTGATGTTTCTGTTGTTGTCGCAGTTGCTGCTGTTGTTTTCATTGCTGCTGTTAATGCTGCGTTGTTAACATTGTAAATTTTTTTGCTACTCTTGTTGTGTCTGCTCTATGCAGTTTGTTGTTGGCTAAAATTTTGTTTTTGGTTTTATTTTATTTTTTCCTTGCTCTTGTTATTGTTAATTTTCACTGAAATGTTACAGACACTCGTCGCCAGCGCTCAACTTCATCTAGTTATGCGAACTTGCGCCTTTTAAGGCACCACATATAGCCGCAGAGTAGTTGTTTTTATTGTTGTTAACTGTCGGGTTCGAAACCTTTGCTATTTCAATCGCCAACACTACACTCTCTGCCACCACACTATTCCCCCATGAGCGCAAATTTGCCTTAAACTCATAACGGCCTACGCTTAAGTTCTCTGTCGCTGCTACTGCCGCTGCTACAGCCACTGTTTTAACCACTGCCACTAGACGGGCGCTGCTGGCTTTGCTGCTGTATCTAGCGCTGCCGCTGTCACTACCGCTACTCCACCCCATGTCACAATTGCTCTCGTTTTCTTCATCTCTGCCGTCGTCGATGATTTGGGTATCAGCATGAACAACTTTATGCAGAACGCATGGAACAGAGGGGAATGTTGTGGTATGGCTGATGAGGTGTGCTGCAGTGTTTAGCGTTGCACATTGACTTGTTATTGTTGCCGTGTTAGTTATTCCAGTGCCAGTGCCAGTTGTGACTGTTTAAGCACATACATACATATATATATGTACATATGTACGAATATAATTCACTTTTGCTTTCGTTGGGTTGGACGCTCGCTCGGTCGGATCGCAGACCACTACTGCTTGTATTCGGAATGGACTGCGGCGTGCAGTTTGTGAATTTTTATTATTGGTTTCTTGTCACAATTTTTGCTACACTTAATGCAGTTTTTTGCTATTTAGCTATGCTGTCGCTGTTGCTGTTGTATTGTTGTAATTGTTTTTCTTGTTGCTGCCGGTGCTGTTGTAATTGAAAATCTTTGCCTGTCCGTGGCCGACCCAATATGGCAATTTTCACTTCCACCACTCGCCTGAGCAGACTGCTTGATGTGATTATTATTACGATTTTGCGCGACGATTAGCTGCATTAATATCAATTCATACACATATCTACAGACATGCATACATAATAATTGCGCATACAGTTGTACATGCACTTCATGTTCTTCAACGCAATCTACATCACTCGAGCGCGTTGCTTTTGCTTTGACAATTCTCAACGTGAGAATTTTAATTACCATTGCGCCACTTGGCAGACGCAATAATTTCCGATCATTAAATGTATGCACACATACACATATACATACATACGCAAACGTATGCAAAAACGTCAGTTCACACACACACATGTATAGTGGGGGAATTATAAAAGTTATTTTATATTTCACAATTACTTATATTTGTGTGGAGGAATTTCTGTAGGTCGCAGTTGAAGATGTTGAGGAATTCCAATAAGTCTGCGAAAAGTTAGAAAAACTGTAACTGGAAATTGAATCAGCAATAATGAAAAAGTGAATTAATGTGTTTAATGAAAATGTTTATAGCACATAAAACCTTGACATATGTAGTATGTCGACAGGGTTCCCCGCAGCAATTTGTAGTGCCACTCGTTTGGACTATTTCCTATGTTTTCACCTTTAGGGGAGAGACACTTGTTGTTATTGGGACGTGCGGATTACTTCAGCGTGAACTCAATTAATATTTTATATTTTACAGCTTCATAGCTCTGTATGGGGTGAGTTCCCATACTGCTGTTGAGAAGTGCCTCGTATAGTTATGTATATAAATTATTCCTTAAGTCTGTTGAAAGATTCAGCCGTTGTCCTGGGCGAATGGTTAATGAAATAAGGAGCAGAACTTGTTTGATTACTCTGAATGATATTTTTTCAAAAAGATGTTAAGTCTACAATTTTTCTTATGCATTTCATTATCTTTTCAAACAGAACTCGCGCTTGATAATCGTACCTAAGACTTCGTATAAAAAGGGAAGTGAGGAAGTAAGGATGTGCTGAATTCGGTCCGGACGAACTTTATATACGATCGCACATTTTATAAATATATATACGAAAACCCTGTGGCAGGTTTAAACCCCCCCTTTTAGGGAGATTTCAGCAAACATTTATATTTCAAATGGCCAAATTCCATTCCATCTGATACTCTTTACAGCCTTGGATGCGGATCGAATTTTTTGGTGGGTGTATGTATTCAAATTGTCATTTACGTTCGTGCACTCACTTGTAAGCGCAAAGCGGTTTAAATTTGCCTTATTACTTATAACTGAACCGCAGTGCGGTATTTTCTCTCGCTTTTGTAATGACCACATAGTAGATATACTTATTTAATACATATGTAAATACTCCTTTCTGTTTGTTGTTGTTCCCGCAATGCGTATTTAACCGATTCGTCGTGATACTGTGTCTACATAGACGACAGCGAGCGACAGTCAGCATCTGCCAAATTTTATTTACACGCGTTCTTATGGAACCGATTTTTTTGACGACAGCACAACTTCAAGCGGCAAAACTGCAAATTGACGTTGTCGCCGAATTAAATCTATTTCTAATTTTGCCGACCACAACTCACAAAGCAAGTGTTGCTACTTAAGTAGGACCTGGGAAGACCAAACGATTTCGTCTGGAGCTTTTCAACTGCTTTCAGCTATAAAAACCGCAAATTTCCAGATATCCATGCATATTTTGAGCTCGGTGCATTCTCTCACATTGTCCCTGAGTCGAGTACTTCAAGGAGAAAACCAAGATCTGGGAGAGGCTATCAAATTGGGTGTTGCAGCGAAACAAATTTTGATGGAAAGAAGAGAAAACGCTGAGGGTGAGTTTAGACAAATTTTCAAAAGCGTGAGCGAAATTAGCGAACAATATGAAATTGAATTGCGATAGCCAAGGATTGCGTCGAGACAGACCCAACGTTCCAACGTACAAACTGATTCAGCTGAAGATTATTTCCGCATAACAATCTACATATATACATATCTACGTATATTGATTTGTTTCTGGTACAATTGCAATCTCGATTCTTAAATCACCGCAATATTTTATCAAATTTCACTTGCCTTTTTCCCAACAAAATGCAAATTTTCGAGGAAGAGTCCTGCGCTCAACTATTCCAACCATACTGTTAAATTTTGCACGATGATTCCCGTGAAATCTGGGTGAACGAAGTACAACTTTGGCGGAAGCTCATTGCCGGAAAGGAAATAAAAGCACTTGAAGCACTCGATATTTGTAATGAAGATGCGTTTCCAAATGTTAACCAGATGCTTCGCATGATGGCAGTTTTGCCAGGGACAACAGCGACGAATGAACGATCCTTCTCAACTTTGCGACGACTGAAAACGTATTTGAGATCAACAATGTATGAAGATCGCCTGAACGGCTTAGCCTCACTCAATGTACATCGCGATGTCAAAATCGATCCGCAAATAATTTTGAAAGAGTTTTCTTCAGTACCTCGAAGAGTAGATTTATTACATACCTAAATGTAGCTAATTATTACTTTTGACAATAAAATTTCTGTACTTTTTCATTGATTACATAACTTGAGTTAAAACCCCCCCTCGGAAGTTTTCTGCGCACGGGCCTGAATAATTGAACTTTTTTTTTTTTTGAAAATCGTCGAGGGCAAACAGTGTCTCTTATCAGCTCATGCTGAACTATTATTTTCTAGTAACACTGAGAAAATATCCTTGTTTCAGCACACAAACATAGTTTCAGCAAGATAGCGCCACGCCGCACATGACTAGTAGACCATGGGGATACTGCGTGATTTCTTCCTTAACCAACTGATAAGCCGTTTTGGTGAAATACCCCGACCACCCAGGTGGCTCGATCTTACGTCTATACTTTTTTCTGTCGTGGTACTTCAAAAGTAAAGTCTGTGAAACAAACGCAGTGATCATTTCAGCACTAATGGACATCGCTCACGAGATTAATGACATCCCAACATCACTTCTCCAGCGAGTGGCAAGGAGCACGAAGGCCAAATTTCAAGAGTGTATCCTATGTAACGGTCAACATTTAGAGGAAATAGTTTTAAAAAAATTAAGTTCGCACTTATCTCCTTTGTAATAGTTTTTGAATAAACTTTTATCATTAGTAATTATAGTTAAATTTAGCTTGAAATTTCCAATGCTGCCACCGGACACTCAGTATGGATATTAGGCCGGGTCGATTTGTGGGGAGGCAAACAAATCGCCCATTGCTCAGTGAAAATCATATTCTAGAGATCAAAATAAGAAACTTTGCCGAAAGAACCATACCTCTAAAACGAATTCTGATGTCCCCCAATTTGGGTCGAACGAGAAATCCCACTTTGACCCATTTAGAGTGCCCCAATCTAGTCCAAATGTATGACCGACCCCCACTAACTTTGGTCGGCCAATCCACCCATGCCAGTGGCACACCCCCTGGAACTCCCCTGGGGGGTTCCCCATACAATCATTTCAAAATATCACCATTTTTGGCCTTTACACGAGAAAAGAAACTAAAAAGTTCGACCCAAATTGGGGGACATCAGACTTTGTTTTAGAGGTATGGTTCCTTCGGCAAAGTTTCTTATTTTGATCCCTAGAATACGATTTTCACAGAGCAATGAGCGATTTTTAAATCGACCCGCCGTAATGGATATATACAATTGGAGCGTACATCCATTGTAGGGTGTTTGGCTGAGCTCCTCCTTGAATTTTTGGAGTCTCAATTATTCAAAAAAAATGATTTAAGGCATTGGTATCTCAATCAAATGTGCTCGGCTTACCTTTAATGTATAAAAAAAGATCTAACGCAATTTTATAAGGTGGTGGGAAATTAATCAGCCAGTTTGGTTTTTGATTAACTAATAAACAAAAATAATTTTGAGTGGTCGGACTCTTTATTTTGATTTTGTGAGCGCTCCACTGCTTGTCTGTTTGTATACTGCTGCAGTTTAGTTCATAAGTGTGAAATACCTGTAGGGCTGTATGACGCCATTTTGCAAAATTATAAATCTTCCGATAGGGTAACTAATTTGTGGCTTCATTGGCGAGATAAGCAAATAACTCCCAACCTAGTCTTCTTGATGATTTTACAACATGTGACTTGTCACATATTCTTAAATTCGACCAAGCAGATTTTATCTCTGACCATCACTTAATATTTTGCACTTTATATGTTGTGACGAATCGTCCAGATTTAGGTGCCACCTACGAGTATCGTGATTTTAAATCGTTGAATGTTAATTCTGTGTATTCAGACATGGGTTCTATAAATTGGAATGAATGTTGGTTTCTAAATACTATTGATAATAAACTTGACTTCCTCAATCGTAACCTACCCTCGTTATTTAACATGCATGTTCCGCTTCATACTGTATATGTTTTAAATAGTTCATGTCCTTGGTACAACTCGAAAGTTCGAGCTGTCATTAGAAAACGCAACAAATTTTATGCCCAGTGAAGAAAAACTTGACGGATCTTGGCGCCGGCACAAGGAAATCCGAATGGAGTCACTGCTATAGTACGACAAGCAAAACGTTGGTACAGATACTCAAAACTTAATTCGTCACTTCCAAAAAGAGAACTGTGGCGCAAATAAAAAAAATTTAAAATTCATGGCAAGGAAAGTTCCGAATGTGAGATTCATCGTTCATCAAGATGTCTACTTTATTATTGTTGGTACGAAAACAAATTGTACTCCTATTTTAAAAGATTCCTAATCTTCAGCTACTCTAAAAGAACAGTTCCAATTTATGACAGTCAGTGAGGTAAATGCCCTGAAAGCTCTATCCAAAATAAAGTCTAATGCTGTAGGCGATGATGGCATCTCGCTAAAATTCGTCCGTATAATAAACCATTGCTTCACTAGTTCATGTTTCCCAGCAGTATGAAAAAAGGCTATAGTTTTCCCAGTCGGACAAATGCTATTTATGCTGGTGACTATAGACCTATCAGCATATTGCCCACATTTTCCAAAGTTTGCCAAAACTTGATGGCCACGCAAATGTAATCATTTGTATAGTACAATCGTCTACTGCCTCCACTGGAATCTGGCTTCAAACAAAGTCACAGTTGCTCGACAGCAATGGTTAAAATACTAGACGGTATTAGAATTAGTTTTGATAATAGTGACTTGACTCTACTTTGTATATTCGATTTTTCTAAAGCATTTGACACAGTGGATCGCAAATTGGGTGTTATATTAACAAAAAAGTTATATATAATATATATATGAATAGGGGAGCCATAGGTCATATTTCATTTAAAATTGCCGTTCAACTTTTTTCGGTAGATTTAATAAATCATTTTGAAAGTTTGCTCAGTACTTCCTCATATAATTCAAAAGGTATCAGTGGGATTTTTTTTTTTTGATAAATTTTGACAATTTTGTTGCCTTTGCAGTGAAAGTAAGTTTTTAGTACTTCATCACGATATCCAAGCCGAAAGCACCTGCTAATAGAATGATTTTTATACTAACCTGGTAATAGTCCATCCATTATCACCTATAGTACTTTTAAATAATCAAGTTTCTAATCCGAATTGCAATTGATTATGGAATCCTATAGAACCATTTAGCACCAAACATATCAGCGGCAAGTACATTCATGATTCTGGTTCATGACTTTTTATTATTATATGTAAGTATGTTAAGCAAAAACTCATATGAATACACCACGACTAAACATTTGAAATAAAGGGTATTTCACAAGAGACGCCTTGATTAGTGCATAATTCGTGAGCGGCACCTCTTATATATGCCAGCTTTGACATTTGCCAAGTAAAAAGATACAAAGTTTTACACGATAGAACAACGCGTTAAAATTATTGAAACTTATTATGAATGTGGTAGATCTTTAAGAACAACATATTGCAAAACTCCTTATTTTTTTTGGTAGAAATAATCGTCCGAATGAGTCGACAATTCAACGGTAGATGAAAAGATTTCAAGAAACTGGATGGATTTATCAAAAGGTAAAATTTCTAGGAGAAGAAAACCCACACGAAGAGGTTCAGAAAAATCATTACATCCGTTAAAATGTTCTGTTTGGTGGAGTTTTTGGACTGGAATAATAATTGGCCCGTTTTTCTGCGAGCATGGAAATGAAAGAGCTGTTACTGTCAATAGAAGCTTGAAAAAATAAACATAGACACTTTTTTTTAAGTGAAATAGAGCTACAAGTCACAAAACACTAGAAAATATTGCATTATTGTAATCTAAGTTTCCCGGTCGACTAAGTTCACATAATGGTGATATAATATAAACCGACCACACAGATCATGCATTTAGCTCTACCAGACTATTTTTGGGGGTTTTTCGAATAGTGAAGTCTAAGTCAATAGCGAATAACAATTCCAAAGATGAAAAACAATATTTGGATTGATATTGCCTAACTCAATCCGATAATGTCAGTGCGAGTCCTTGAAAATTTGAATTCTCGCAAGACAGCCGGTAGTTGTGCTCCACTTGGACATTTAAACAATGTTATTTTTCACATATAATTATTAAGTGCCGTATTTGGAATAAAAATAGAAGGGCAGAATCTAAATTTATACATATTTGGTTTCAAAGCATCTGAGCGCGCCTTTGAGAGACCCTTTATAATTAAAAAGCAAAATCACCTTCACTTGCATCATTAACGCCGCGGGCGTATACGTAACGCCGGTAATGTGTAAACATATGTATGTATGTGCGTTATTTATGTAAGTATTTATACAGGGTCCGCCATATAACTTTACGGAATTAAAAATGCTATAAAAAAGAAACTACTCAATATTTTTCCAAACTGTTTTTTTTATTTTGAAGTACAATCCTTCCGGTTAATGATGGAACACAACTTCATTCATATGGCTGCCTCGGCTAGCCATGCAGCATCCCATACGATCGGTCCAATTTTTCAACACATTTTCTATTGTATGCGGCTGTATTTCAGCTATGACATCGCGTATGTTGGTCTTCAGTGCATCAATTGTTGCTGGTTTGTTGGCATAACACTCGTATTTGACGGCACCCCACAGATAATAATCCAACGGCGACAAATCGCAGCTCCGAGGCGGCCAAACGATATCAGAATTTCTGCTGATAATGCGATCTTCGAAGACAGTGCGCAAAAGATTGGTCGTAGCATTCGCTGTGTGGCAAGTAGCGCCATCTTGTTGGAACCAAATGCCACCAATATCCTCCTCTCCAATTTCTCGGAAAAAAAAATCGTTCAACATGGCCCGGTAACGCTCTCCATTGACGGTTACGGCCACTCCTCACTCATTTTCGAAGAAAAATGGACCAATGATGCCTCTCGACCAAAATCCGCACCAAACAGTGACTCGTACGTACGGGTTTTCTGAGCCCCAAATGCGGCAATTTTGCTTGTTAACATACCCGTCCTTGATGGAAATGAGCTCCGAAAAGATTATTTTTCGGTAAAAGTCTTAATCTTGTTCAAGTCGATCCCAAGCCCATGAAGCGAAGCGAAAACGCATTGGGTGGTCGGCCCTTTGAACGTATACACAACCATTTTCGTTCAGCGGAAGAATAAAACTAATTTTCTGTCAAATCAGATGACAGCTAAGAGTTACCATTCTTCAAATAATACCTAGTTCAAATCCGTAACGATAGATGGCGGGCCCTATATATATATATTGACAACTGTGGTCTTCAATACGCAAGCTAATAAGAAAATATATACATATGTACATCCGAGCATACAAAAACCCATATTTATCATGTATGTATCTGTGCACATTTTACCGCTTCCTTTCACAGGTCACATCTAAATGCGCATTTAAAATTTTGCTACCACTTACGTTTAACCCTCAGGGGAAATATTTCGTGCAAAACGTTTTGGCAGCTCTGGCGCTACGGCCAATAAGGTAAACGCATTCACACTTAACCGCATAAACAAACATATAAATAAGCAGTTTACATTTATAAATATCAAACAAAGTACATACATACATACACACACACATACATACATGTATAATGCGACATGGAAGTATGTATGCAACAAAAAAACAAAAATGTAAGTATGTATGTAAGTAATTCTGTGTAGCTGCGCGTTTCTAATATAATGATAAAAGTGAGAATTCGATTGCGTCAACGCGCTGTCAATGGCTGAGCCGCTGATTGGTCGATCGTGTGGCTGGTCTGACTGCGAACTTAACTAACCAGCTGGCTGACTGGCTAACTGTGTAGCTGTTCACCTGAACCTATGTACGTTTGTGCGTGCGTTCATGTACACGCAATTAACGAGTGAGAGTGTGTCGCTTACATATATATGCATATGTGTATATACTTACACACACACCCATATGCATACAACGGCGTTAATCAAGTTTTTGCGTTATCTGTGTTTTACCTGTGACAACACTCCGTCTCGTAATATTTCTTATTTTAACGCCTTTTTCCATTGAAATTCAAGTGCAACCAGTGCTAACGACAACCAACAATTATTTGGGTGTATGGCAAGTGAAGTGGGCGGTTGGCGGGCAGCCACTCAACAGCACCGAATGCATGCGTATGCAATAAACAATAAGAACAGGAAATAAATTGCTCATACGCAGTGGTTGGCAGAGGTTGTCGGCTGTCGTTTGCTGGTTGTGGGTTCCCGGCAGTGTAGGGTGGTGTGCGGGGTGGTCAGTTCTTATGAAGGTGGTGCGGTTTTGACAAATTGACAGCTACCAACCGCCAGCCAAATATAATCGGCTTTAAGAGACGCGCCGCTGTCTGGTATGTAAGCGTTTTGAATCAGCTAACCAGATGGTTAGAGAACGGACAGCTGCGCTTGAGGATTGACAGACAACTCGATATGCGTATTTTGCGACAAAACGGGAAATAATGTTTTAATTATCACCACCCATTTGTTGGATAATTAAGTAGAGCTGGGAAAAAATTGGTGCATTCGCACTTTATTAACTGTTTTTTTTATTGATGTTTGGAGCAAACATGGTAAACAATTGAGAAGTGAGTAAGTGATGGCATGCAGGTGCTGCAATCGCATATCTGTAGCTTCTCGTAATCGGAAGTGAGGCTTTCAGTCAAGGTGCTACTTATATACTAATGCGAGGAAATATGTGTTGCTCACGAGTTGCAAAGAGAACATTATCAATCCTCAATTCGGCAGTATAAACACCTCGTGCTATGCTATATCTTCCTACAGTCCTATTCTAAAATCTACCTCTGCGCATAACACTGGTGATGCTGAGAGGGTGCTGTTCAAAAAAGAGATTATGTATCACCCTCTGAGTTTCAAAGAGAATACGTGCAATCTCTCAGCTGAGAATATAGCTCGAGCGGCTATCAGCAACATGTCGATAGTGATGCTTTAGATGCTACAAACACGGATATTGAGTGCCCTCAGTAATTGCCTTTCAAAAATCTCAGTTTTGCAGCTGTCTGAAT
>JAYXIM010002762.1:0-24962 GCA_037575425.1 Anastrepha fraterculus
ATTGTGTATATAGGAGAAGGTGTGTGTGAAAGTTGTGTGGCCGAGACCTAGGTGGGTGTATGGCTCAGCACTGTTAATGGACAGTTGGAAAAGTTTTATTTTTAATCTAGCGGATTTATGGTAGCGTAGTGGAGGTGGTTGTTGTTGAAGTGGTTGAATATTTCCACTGAAATACTCCTTATTAGTGACCAGAACCGTTTTACTACCCCTGTCTAGTGTGATGATGTCGTTTTTTTGTTTTGTTGGTTTTTGCTTCCAAGTCAGATCCATTTAGTCAGGTCCAAGTATAAGTCCTTTATCTCGATGTCTGAGATCTCCTTAATTTGCTGTAGGAAAAGCTTACCGAAGGAGCGGAGTCGTGCCTTGGATAGCCCCAGACATTCACATAAATATTGGAAAAGACTTTCCTTCGCCCCTTCTGCCTGACAGCTTCTGCATTGAAGGGGAGGTTGAGTCTGGCTGCATGCTGCCCTACTTTCCAATGACCTGTAAGTGTTGCAGTGCTGCGTGAGATGTTTGGCCGAGAACATCGTAACAGGTGATTCGTCTTTTGGATTTTTTATGAAGGCCATGTGTTTTTTGTTGTAATACATGTAGTTATTTGCTTCTATCTTCTTTCGGCTAAAGCAAGAAAGTGTGAAGCAATGGATGCTTTTAATGTGTTCAGTGGGGTGGAGACTACCACCGCCTCCGCTAAGTCTAGTGTCGAACCTTTTCTTGCTAGCTGATCCGCTATCTCATTACCCCGTATGTTCCTATGACCGGGAACCCATATCAGAGTGATTTGAAGCCAATGGCTAAGCAATTCCAGCTCCTCTCTACAGAGGTGGTGGTAGTTCTTCGAGTTTTCTAACAGATAAATGTTTCGCTGTTTTGTAATATCTGCTTTGTATTATATAGAAAGATATCATTCTTAGAGTAGCATTTATTAAGCATTGATTTTACTGCAGCATTAGCGAGGAACCCACATAAGTTTTATTTTTATAAAATTTTGATCCCTTAAAGTGAATGTTTGAAGTTGCCAAAAAATCTCGTTGCTTTTATATAACTCTTTTAGCTATCGCTGTTATGCACTTTATGTCTACAAAATAATTTTTTTAATAATTCCATAATGAAAATTCAAAAAACGAAAAAAATTATCATAGCTGGTCAAAATATTTAGGTACTATCGTTTCGTCGCCGGCTGAAGGCATTTCTACTTATACTTACTCTTATATCGGATGTTTTAAAAAAGCTTGAGAACTTAAAAGGATGATAAAAAACAAAAATGTTGTTGGAATGAATTTGTTTTATTATAATCTGGTTATGGCATATGTATATTTTTTGAGTATAAAATCCGATATATATTCAACGCGGCTATGGGTTAGCCGAATGTGCTGTCGGTACCGCTGTACAGTAGCTCTACCTGGAAAATCACGCCGCTGTAACCAATCGCTTAAAAGTTTTTGTCAACCGCTGTCTAAGAATTTTATTCCGAACTTTCTGGCCAAAAATAATGCCAAACAAGGAATTGCTCCAAAAAAGAGAGATGGCGGCCCTCAAAATTTGGATTAGAAGACAGATGTGGAAATGGATTGGTCACACTTTACGCAAAGTAGATGGTAGCACAGCGAAGAAGGTAATGGAATGGAACTCACTCATAGCGAGAGGAAGAGCACCTGGGAGGTCAAGGGAAACCTGCAAAAGAACTGTAGATCGCGAGACGGCTCAACTCGGGTTAAGCTGGAAGCCGTAAATTATCGTTATCCAGTAACCGGACGAGATGGCGCGTAGGTGTTCTTGGAGCCCTATGTCCCGCTAAGGATTCACGGAAACAATGATGGTGATACAAGTTACGTGGGCATTCGATCAGTTCAATTTTTACTAATTTTTCCTATAAATCTGAATAATAAATCTAAATGAACTCAATCAATAAAAATGCGACGCCAACGATGGCCGTTTGGCTTCAATTCTTACACGAGCGGTGTTTTGAAATTTTTCACGTAGTCGAAGCACAAAGGCCAAGAAGTTGAGAATGACGACAAATGAAACATTTCAACGTCTTCTTCAACACTTCGCTCTATGCAATTCGCGAGCAGATTTATTATTTTTCTTTGTGCTGGCGTTAAATGATTCTTGAAGACTTGCCAAACCTTTTGTTTTTTGTCGGGGCAGACTATCAAGTACAGCACTCAGACACAATTAAATCCATTGTACTGCACTCGGATTCCCTTTCTAATTTTGTTTAAATCCACTCGACCTCCGAAGAAATTTGAGTAGATTTTGTGGTGCCAAGGAGCCAAGGTGGCCGCTGCTTAACACATCAGTGCCAAAGACCTCAAGCCTGATTCGAGTGCTTTGCCCACAGAAAGTGACCCGTCATCAGTACAACAGCCCCCTATGCCAAACCTTACTGAACAGAAATGTCAATACAGTTTGCCTTTCTCAACTGTCAAACTATAGTTATCGATATCGATAATACAGCTAAAAAACATCCGAGACATAAATATGTACATACATATATGCATATAGGGTGGGCCATGTAAAATTTGCTTTTTGAATCGGCTATAAAAAAAACTAATCAATATTGTTTCAAACTTTTTTTTTTACTTTGAAGATTTAACATTGTCATTTATGAATGAAAAATAATATTGTTCAAATGACTGCCACGACTGGCTTTACAGTAGGCCATTCGATCAACCCAATTTTGAAGCACATTTTCGATTGTTTGGGCTCCAATTTCATGAATAGCAACTTCGATTTCGTGTTTTAAAGCATCAATTGTTTCTGGATGGTTCGCATAGCATTTGTCCTTAACGGCTCTCCACAAAAAATAGTCCAACGGGCTTAAATCACAGCTCCGAGGCGGCCAATTGATATCGGAATTCAAAAACGGTAGCCAAGAGTTCGAGTGTAACTTTGGCAGAGTGACAAGTTGCACCATCCTGTTGAAACCAAATGTCGTCTATGTCATCCTCTTCAATTTTTGGAAACAAAAACTCGTTGAGCATGTCACGGTAACGCTCGCCATTTACTGTAACCGCGAAAGAAGAAAAAGACTCACCACTTTGGAAATAGGTTTTCAATATTTCCCTATTTTGTTCAATCGTATAGCGTCCCATTTCGTAAATGTCAAACCTTTAAGTAAATTACGAACACATTTGACATTCCATTTGTGTTACCACTCTCAAAAAAATAGGTGGTTCAAAAAGCAAACGCTATATGGCCCACCCTGTATATATGATAATCTATATTCTAAAATTGGCTCTTACAGCCTTTCTGGTCATTGGGCCGAGCTCCTCCGCCTATTTATGGTGTGTGCCCTGATATTATTCCACAAATGAAGGGACCTACAGTTTTAAGCCGACTCCGAATGGCAGATATTTTTTATGACGAACTTTTTCAAGCGAAAAATACACTCGGATGTTTGCCATTGCCTGCCGCGGGGTGACCGCTATTAGAAAAAACTTTGTTCTATCACTTTGCTGTTTCATGCACTAAGCTTCGAACCTGCGTTCTCCGAATGGTTGACACACACCAACCCATTCGGCTACGGCGGCCGCCAACATACACATATGTATATGCAAATACATTTTTTGTCAAAAGCAAAACACGGCTGGCGCTGGTGATGATTAGTGGAAGCGAGAGCTGAACTAAACACCCGCAAAACATCGATTCGCGTCAATTTCAGTTACACGGCTGTGCTATTTGTGCGCTAATGTTGTTATTGGTTTTTACAATTAGTGTTGCTTTTGATTTTGATATTGCTTTGTTTTTGTTATTGCTTTCATTACATTTTATTTCATTTTTTCCTAAAGCGTTTCATTTTATTTCTTTCTATTTTAATTTTATTTATTTTTATTTTCTGTTACTGGCAGTGTTTTTTGCTACTCTTCTGTGTTTCGTTTTTTCACTTTTAGTTTTTTATTGTTTGGTTCGTTACTTTGCCTCACGCCGCTGCATGTCTTTCAAATCATAAGACCACAGGCGACATGAAAATAATGAAGTGCGCGGGTGTGGTCGCTATTGCTAAGACCTAATCAAAAGCGCACTTACATACCGTAAATGCACACACACACAAACATACCTATATTATTTACAGCTGCAGCTTTAAATGTTATATTTACTATAAACTGTTGTCCAAACTACAGACGCTGCTGTCGCGTCATCATCGACAACCGCTACAACAAAGTTGCTGCCGCTCTTGCAAACTCTTCTATATGGAGTTGGCCAAATTCGCTTATTCCAAAAATATACGAAGCAACTTGAGTGCAAACGCGTGCCCTCGGCCGCACCAAATAGCCCAGCAAACCAAAAATTGATCGATTTTGGATTGAAAAATGTTTATGATTCGAAAAAATAGAAAGCATTAGCAGTGGTAAACCATCTTATTGAGTAATAAAAAGTATTTCTCGCTCAGTGGTCGTCCAGCGCCGTTTATTCAATTCGCTAAACTGCTCTCGTTTCCATTCATATGAGCTGCAAAACAAAAACTTATACGTCGCGACTACATCAACGTCTCCATCAACGCGCAATGCAACGACACTAACGCGCCGCATTTGAACGCGCCAAACGTCAGAGCACTGATCAAAACTCGATCGAGTTTGCTGGGTGTGTGTTGGCGTTTCATTGCAAATAACGGTACCCAAGGTTGTGCTACGCTTACATTTAATTGTTTGGCTTAAAGTGTAGGTATAGCTAAAGCAGAAATAAAATAAAAAATAAATAAAAATATACAAATAAAAATAAAAGCAGTCGCAACCAGCAAATCGCACGATCAACTTGCCAATCCGCATCGCGGCAGCTTCAGCTCCACACAATCAACTATATACGAGTATTGTAAAAACTGCGAGCGACGCGCGCAACGAAGGCGGTGTCTGCGGCGGCAACCCATCTGTCGCCTAACGGCTACTCGTAGCAATGAGCTCTGCACGTTTGGCGTGGTATTCTACGTTTCGTGCATTCATTGCTACACTTTTCGCAAACGCGCAATTTTTCAAAAAACCAACGCTGCCCGCGCCTCCCCTGCTGAGTCACACCGTCACCGATGCGGTCTTGTGCTATCGCTATTTTCGAGCAGCGACATAGTGTGTAGGTATGTTTAGCTGTGTGTGTAGTAGGTCTGCATACCGAGCTAAGTAACCATGAAGCGGCGTGTGTGCTGACGGCGACGTACAGGCGTATCTCTCTTGACCATAGCGACCAAGGCGGCAACTTGCCGTAGCACTTGGTTACATCGCCGTGGATGCGGCTCTGGTAGCTTTGTTGTCCACGATTTGTGAGCACCAGCAGCACAGCAAAGCACAGCTGGATGTTATGGCATCGAGTGAAGCGTCGCAGCAAAGCTTATCGGTCACATGGAAAACAACACAAAGGCTACAAAACCTAAATCAATACACACACAAAGAAATACCAACAACATACTTGTACACCAACGCCCGCCTAGTACTTACACATACCAACAGACAAATATGTATTCCTTCAGCTCAACTCGCCACCTCCTGCGACTAACTATCGCTATCGCTTTGGCTTTTGAATGGGTGTTAGTGCTGGCTGATGGCTGCTAGCTGTTGACTGCTGACTTAGTGTGCGTTATATATACAATATAATAATTATGTAATGCCCGATTGTTATGGAATTTATAGCGCTATGCGTTTGGTCCCCCAACGACAGCTGGCTGGCAGCTGTCAAACGTGTAACCGCAGTTTCGTATGGACACTGCGATGGCCACAGCCCAATTCCCAGTGCCCACAATTCACCTCTGAGTACATCCTTCCACCGCTTACTTTTTTATGTAGCGTATATGTATGGGTGTGTGAGTGTGTGCATGCTTGCATGTGGTGTAGACTTATTGTGGTAAATAGAGACAACACTTCTCATTGTCACCAGGCATATCTTGGATATTTGACTTCCTTGATCTCATTACCGCAAAGCAGCCATCTTAACTTTCACTTGGAATATATAACATTTCCGCATTTTATTCAGAAAATGAAATTAATTATGGCTTGAAAAGGTGTTGTCTTCATTGAAGTCTTTTTGTTCACTGGATAATTTCAATCACTTCTGTGTCCTGGTTATTAAAAAACCGAATTAGCTGAGCTCGAGCACTATTCCAAAAAAAGGAAATTGGATCGCATTTGGATGGTAATGGATATTCTAATGGTAATCTAATTGGTATTGGTGTTGTGCCAAAAGGAAATGGAAGAGGAAGATATTCGAATAATCGTGATTCGTTGCAGATGATGCAGAATAACGAAATTTGCCTGCCGGCTGTTGTAATATCCAAGCCGGATAGCTTCTCAGCCATATGTAAAAAGCGGAAAAGCCAAAGAGCTACGCTGTCCGAGTCTTAGCTCGGTGCAATGCAGGTGTCAAGTAAATTCAACGATTATTCCACTTCACTATTTTGCAGGCAGCTACCGCAAAAGGGGCTCGAAATTTTAATGAGTTTCACCATATGAATATCCATCGGACTTCGTGCTATTACGACACTTTTTGTCATCGCGAGCTACAACGTTGTTAGCTTTAGAAGCTCCCTTGAGCACCTCCGATTCACCCTGAGCTAGAAGGACTTCGCGACCTTGGATCCCAGCTATCTTCCTATCTCTCACTGAGTTGGCTCGATACTGATCTATCTCAGAGTACATGTCACACAAACTCTAATAAATCCATCCACTCCTTCACAGAGACATCACCTCAGTCATGCCCTACCCTGCAAGCTTTTCAGGTATATAGTTGCCTTCCATTGTCCGTGGCCCCGTGGATCAGAATGCAATGCAATTATCTTCGGACTAATTTCAGCTGTGGCAAGTCTATGGTCCTGTCATGTCTAAGAACTTGATTTGGGTATCAGAAAAAATATTTATCTCCTCAGAATAAATATTTATCTCCTCCCTATAAAAATCGTAGTCGATTGCTTCTTTGATAGTGGCTACATAATTCAAATAAACTTTTATGGATATTGGGTTTTATTTTAATTTATTATTATTGGCGACCATTTCCAACCTGGAATACTTTTTAGCGCACTATTAAGCGTACTTTAAAAGGGATTCTGCCGTGAAGAAAAAAATTCTCATTGCTTCATCAAACCTCTTAAACTTATTTTCCACTCTCAAAAGCTGCAATTTTCGATGAAGTTTTTGTGAGTTATTGTTCGGGTTCTCGTGGAACTTTGAAAGTCTAATTAGATTCCCTAAATTAGTATTACTGTCCGATTTTCCTTTATCTGGAGCTTAGAGCAACTACTCCAGGCTTCCATCTTTTTCCTGGCATACGTTTACGGGCATATAAAGCAATATCTGCTTTCCTTACCCGTTTTTCGACGTTTCATTCTTTGTTTCCAGCTAAGTTCGGAGTCCAGAATTACCCCTAAGTACTGTGCACTGGATGAAAGTGAGAGAGTTTGTCCATTAATGTTTGGTAGCTGAAAAATTGGTACCTTGTCTCTGGTGGTGAAAACCATAAGTTCTGTTTTATGCGGCTCGCCTTGCGCCCTAGTTGATATACTAGAACTCTCCCAGGAGCTTCTAAGGTGGATGTGTAAAAGTCTTTCAAAAGTTTTTAGCAGGAAAGTCGAAGCACTTTTTGGTTTCGTATTTTATTAGGTGTGCAACTAAATTTCCGCTGTTTGTCAATAGATGCCGCCAGCAGTGTGCGCTAGTCGATTATAACATAACCTAAACGTCATAAGCCAAACTGCTTCGACACATTAGAGATTTTATTTTGGTATCATATGCTTTTGGTTTTGCGAAATGTCTGATTTTGTGCCGAATAATCGTCATTTGCGGGAAGTGTTGATTGTTCTCTTTCATTCGAAAAAAACGGCGGCTGAGACGCATCGAGAGCTACAATAAGTGTACGGAGATGCTGCTTTAAGTGAAACAACTTGCCGAGATTGGTTCCGTCGCTTCAAAGACGTTGATTTTAGTGATTTTAATGTAGGCGACCGTCCGGAAGGAAGGCGAAAAACCTTCGAAGACGCTGAATTGGAGGCATTGCTCAATGAGGATCCGTGTCGAACGCAAGAATATTCACGCTGTGAAAGTTATGTTATATTTGGTGAGACCAAATTTGTGTTATTTGGAACTGTTAAAACCAAGCGAAACCATCACTGGGGATCGGTATCGACTTCAATTGATGCGATTGGGCCGATGTAAAAGTGATTCTACACCATCACAATGTTCGGCCTCACGTTGCCAAACCTGTTAAAATCTACCTGGAAACACTGAAATGGGAAATAATACCCCACCCACCACATTCTCCAGATATTGCGCCGTCTAGCTGACCAGCAGTTCCATTCATATGAAGACATCAAAAAATGGCTTGATCCGTGGATAGCTTCAAAAGATGAACAGTTTTACCGCGACGGTATACGAGATCTACCAGAAAGATGGAAAAAAGTAGTAGCCAGCGATGGGCAATACTTTCAGTGATTCACTTGTAACCATCTTTTCATAATAAAGTGGTATTTTCATTAAAAAAAACAGCGAGAACTTAGTAGCTCACCTAACATATTTTTTAAGCCGAAAAATGGGGTTGGTGCAAAAAATAGCCCTTCTGTCCCTTTCTTAGCATAAAAGTCTGCCTTCTCGTTTCCTTCGTGTGGCTCATGTGCTGGTACCCAAATCAGTGAGACCTGATTATGAGTAACCAGTTTTTTTAGTGCATTGTTACACTCTATTAGGACTTTTGACTTGATTGTGAAGCAATTCAATGCTTTGAGAACCGATTGGCTGTCCGAAAGTATTTCGATTTTTACTTTCTCGACCCCTCTTTTGGATATGATTTCCACTGTTTCTATTATGGCGAAGGGCTCCGCATGGAAAATCGTGGTATCTGTACTTAGTGTTAAGGATAGGCCCTACTATTCCTGCTCCTACTCCCTGGAGCGTTTTGGATTCATCTGTATACCATTTTCGCGAGTATGATGATGACTTGGGTTAGTGTTCCACTCTTCCCTAGACGCGAAGATAATCTTGTATCTTTTTATAAAATTGAGTACGGGTTCCGTGTGGTCATTCGCCTGGGTTATACATACTGCATGCTGAACCCTGTTCAGGAGGTGTCCAGTAATATCTCCTGGTTTAAATTTTTCTTTCATATGAAAAGAGAGTGCTTGCATAGTAGCTTCCTCTTGTATTGCTAAATGTAGAGGTGGTAAGTTTAAAAGCGCTTCCATGCCAGCAGTGCGGGTAGTTCTCATGGCCCCTGTTATGCTTAGGTACGCCACGCTTGTAGTTCACACAGTTTTGATTTAGCAGTAGTTTGTTTTAACCCATCATACCAAAGCCCCATATAGTACAATAGGTCTTACTATTTGGATGTAGATCCAGAAGGTCATTTTATGGTTCAGACTCCAGGACTTACCCAAGAGCTGTTTTGGTGTCCAAAGGTTTTTCGTTGCCTTCTTTATTTCTGAGTTGAGGTCGGCCTCCCAAGTAAGTTTTTTATCCAAGATAGTTCCTAGATACTTAACCTCTTCCTTCAGAGGTACCTCTATTCCATCACGGTGGCTATATTTAGAACCCTTTTCCTGGTAAATGGGATAAAAGTGGTTTTGGATGGGTTGATTGATAATCCCTCTTTTCTACACCACTCCCAGGTTATATTTAAGGCATCCTACATAACGTCCTTTATGGTCCTTTCGTGGTTGCCTTTAATTATTACAGAAATGTCATCTGCATACTCTATTGTTTTATACCCTTTATTGTTAGGGGTAGACTAGAGCAATGGCGATGGTACCTTCATCGCGGCTGTAACACTTAGGGTAACTTGCCCAAGAGAGGCTGTGATTATCCTTTGGTTTAGCATGTTGCTTACCCATTTATCAATTGCTGGATCGGCTCCCCCATTTGGAGAGTGCCAGTTCTATTGCTTGAAAGTTCGAATTTTTGTTAATAAATGGAGTAGACTTGTATCTCTTCTGAAAAAAATGGGTTCAGACCCATATTCATAAAACTGATTATTCAGGGGCACCCCAATGTGAGCGAATTCTATAAAATACAGGCATTCTAAGTTTAATTTGAACAGTCGTCACGCGCCAACGCATATTCGATACGGTGGCAGCCTTATTAATAGAATATTCTATTTTAAAAAAATTACAAAGGTATTAATAAAATCAATAAGAACTTTGAATGAAAACCAATGCGAAATTTAATTAAAATTAACGAATTAGTTCGTCATCTCTTACGTCACCTCTTGCTTTACTTGAAGCTGAAACTAGGCTGAGGTCAATACAGCCTGTCTGGCCACATTTTTTGGAACATAATAACGATTACTTGCTAAAGAGATAATTTTGACCTACAACAAATGAGGCATAAAAAAGCGATTCAGTTCGAATCTCCATGCATGAAACACCAAAATGATAGAAATTTTTGTTCTAATAACGGTCGCCCTACGCGTACAATAGGAAACCTCTAAATGTATTTTTGCCACGACAAACCTTATCATAAAAAAAATATCTTTATCTTTAATATATCTATGAGATATTATGCACTTATACCAATGTTTTTCCCAATCTTCGAAGCACTTCAAAAATAATTTTTTTTTTTGTCTTGTTCTTTATCTCTTCAATCGTAGCGTAGCGTCGTCCTTTCATGGGCCTCTTCAGTTTCGGGAACAAGAAAACGACACTGGGGGCCAGATTCTGGGGAATACGGTGGCTGTGGCATCATTAGAGTGTTGTTTTTGGCCGAAAAAGTCGCACACAAGTAACGATGTGTGAGCAGGGGCGTTATCGTGATGCAAGAGCCAATTTTTATCCTTCCAGAAATCGAGACATTTCTGGCGTATTGTTTCGCGCAAATTGCGCACAACTTGCAGGTAATATTCCTTATTGACCGTTTTACCCTGTGGCAAGAACTTATGATGCACAACGCCCCTGCAATCGAAGAAAATGGTAAGCAAAACTTTTACATTCGACCGAACTTGGCGCGCTTTTTCGGTGTTGGTTCGTGCGGCAGCTTCCATTGAGATGATTGAGTTTTAGTTTCGACGTCATAACCATAAACCCACGATTCGTCACCAGTTATGACCCTCTGGAGCAAATTTGGGTCGTCGCGGACATAGTACAACATCTCATTAGCAATGTTCATGCGATGCTATTTTTGGTCGAAATTGAGCAGTTTTGGTACGAATTTTGCGGCGACCCGTCTGATGCCCAAATCATTGAAAAAAAATCGAATGGCACGAGCCAATCGATATGTCTAGGCTCTCAGCAATTTCTCGAACGGTGATTCGACGATTGGTCAATACCATTTTCTTCATTTCATCATTTTTTTCGTCTGTTGTTGAAGTGCTCGGGCGTCCGGCACGCTTTTCGTGGTTCATATCTTCTCGGCATTCTGATAACATTTTGCACCACCGATAAACGTTGCTTTGGTCCAAAGTAGCTTCTTCGTATGACACAGTCAACATTTGGAATGCATCCGCGCACTTGATTTCATTTTTCACATAAAATTTGATACAGGTTCTTGAATCCAACTTTTTGAATAGGTAAAGCTGTCAACAATTAACTGAACATTCAAAATGGCCGAATTCGTCGGCATAAGTGAGAGACCTGAGTACCAACATATCGCCACAAAAAAATCGAAATTCGAATATACGTAACCTGCGAAAACTAAAAATTCGCGATACTTTTTGAACACACCTCGTATATTAAATCTACATAAATATCCTTCGTTTTTCATCTGTCATAACCATTTGGTCAACAAGCAATTCGAAAAGAAAAACTCTCACTTTGCATGCCTTCTTTTCTGTGTACTTTCCGAACAAAAATTCTTCCATATCTGTCTTCATTTTCCCGAACATAATTTCAATCATAAAATATGTTACATAATTAATTTTTTTAAAGAATCTGTCATTCGCAGACAGTGGGTACCAAATATTCACTCGCACGATGGTCAGAAAAATACTTTACTGAAATAGTTGTGGCATTGGAAAAACAATCCATCTGCTGAAAAACAGTCGCGTCTGCTGTCCAGTGTCTTCTACATGTTTTTCTACATTATTTCTCTTTGCATCATTTCAAAACAGTCTAGGTTCGGGTGCACCTATTGAAACCCCCTGTATATGGTGCTTTAATACAATAAATTTTGTTATAAGTTTAACGCCATTCGCTTTATTAATATAAATTTAATCCATTCCATTCAGCACCGCATTGCGTATTCGCTGCATGTCGAAATCAAAGCAAAATACCGTAAATAATAATGTGATTAGGTGAATTCCTAAAGGTAAACCGCACCAACACACACAGCTCTCCATCATCGTCACTAAATTGTCAATTAAGAGCAGCACAGAGCGCCGCAGCGTGAATAGACACACGCACACACACGAGAGCATATCACACAAACATACATACATTTAGGCACATGTTAATATATTTGTGAATGAAGCTACGTGTAGCGATGTGTATAGCAACCTGCCGCAGAGCGAAGGACACCGAAATGCTACGGGCATTGCAAATATTGTGTGTATGTAAGTACTACGAATGTATTTACCGCAAGTATGGGCATTTGTGTAATGTGACATAAGCGCTGGGGACTGATCATTTGCGAGCTAGAGCCGCACATTCGTCTCTGTACGCGTATGGCGGCGCGTCTATCTATCTGTTTCCGCCCACGCAAGTGTTATTTCGTATTTTAGTGTATGCCCTTACACACCTCCGCACCCGCTGGCGCGCAACAGCCACTACGAATGCAGCCACAGTGTCATAGTGAATTCCAAGTAAACGGGCAGCGTGCAAGGCAAGCAGGCTGGTAGGCAAGCACGCCAGCAAGCAGGCTCCTAAGCGTTGTGTGCAAAGGCTAGCAGGCAGACAGACGGGCGGGTGGGCGAGTGGACGAACAATTTTGCCGCAACTCGGTCACTATTCACATTCGCATTTGCGGCGTTCGCATTTGTGACGGCGTTGCGTTCGCTTTCTGAGCTGCATAAATCATCGCCAAACAAGATCGGCGCACTATGCGCACACATTGTATCAGTTGAAAAATCTAAACTACACCAACAACAACAACAACAACAGAAAGCGAAGCAACAGAGACAGCAGCACTACCGCCGCCACCGCCATCGCCATCGCCGAAATAGCACTCATGCACGAGTGTGTGGCAGCCATTGGATGGTAGGTAGGCCAGCCTAGGCCAGTCAGCCACAAGCCAAAAATCCAAAATCTCAGCATGATTTATAAGATCGAATATTGCACAACGGCGTAAAGTGGCACGAAGTACCATCAGACTGAACCGCCAGCACCACCACCACCACCACCTATCTCGGTGCCGTCGCTACCAAATGCATAGACATTGTCAGTCTAACATATTAGCGTATTTGGTGTAGTGGGCTGCAAGCGAAAAGTCGCTTAGGCGCAGTTATGTACTATTGAAGATCGGCTGAAGATCGGTAGTACAAAAACAAAAATCAGCATACTCAAAAAAATAGCAGAGGACTTAAGCAATGAACGCGACCGCTGCGAATAGCAGTAAACAGCAGATATCAGGCAGCATGCTGCCGACAGCCGACGTTAGGCCAACAACGCAGGCGCAGTACCAAGCGCCTGGCTGCTCAACTGCATAGCACAGCCTGACTGCCCGGGTGCTTCGGTGCTTGGGTGCCAAAGTGGAAGACCAGTCGCCTCACGGTAGTCACTATCGGGCGTTTGCAGTTCAACGTTCAAGTGGCAGTGTACGCCCTAGAAAAACGAATTGAATCGATTGTTTGGGGCCTTCATTGTGCTGCTGGTGCTGCTGTTGCTCAGGCTTCAGCTACCACTGTTGCCACTACTATAGCGAATGTTGTTGTTATTGTTTGATCTTCTATTACATATTATTAGTTTCGCAGTTGTTGTGCCAGTGATATTATTGCATAAAGAAATATCGCCTTGTACTCGCATTTGTGCCAAAAATTATGGCTGTTGATGATGATGACGATGATGATGACGGCAACCGCATTGCCATCAGCGCCAACCATCCAGCCAGCCATCAGCAATGCCGCTAGCCTCCAATTGCACAGCCCACCAATTCGTTGATCTACTGTGCCATAGCTTAGTTCCTTAGTATAACACTTTGGTCGATGATACAATCGCGGTTTTGACTTTGAAATGTATTATGTGGCAATAGACAGTAGATGCAATTGGATTGGATACGAAACTGATGCCACCCGCGCGCAAGTGGGGCGGCAAGGACTGCAACAGCAGCCGAGCAGCAGCAGCAGCAGCTAAAAGTCATGGCACAGTAGGTCAAAATATGAACAGAAAGTCAGCAAAATGTACAGATAAGTATCCCTTATAATAAACTAATGTGGTGGCAAAGAGAAATGTAACAAAAAATTATATATTTTAATAGCGCTTGACAAAGAAGGTCCCGATCAGGTCACAGAGGAAAAGGAAAATAGCATCGGCCGAAAATCAGATTGGCGGCCACTTAGACGAGAATAATTTATATAGTTTTTTTTTCGTGATAGCTCATTGCCTTGAAAATGTCATATCTCTTTTGTGAATATGATATTTTCTCTATACAGCAAAGGCATCAATAAGGCTGGTCATCGTATAGTTGGCTTGTGCGAATCTATCTTTCAAAAAACTGTATCGCATCGGCAGACGAGGGCAAAACTCGAAGAATATTTCTGCCATACAGCGATCGTTGAAAGATCTTTGGTTTGATGTACCGGCGAATCTTATTTGCCCAATACGAATACTGGAACAACAATATTTAGTTTTAGATTTTAAAAAACTCTTCCAATGCCTACGTACCCAACTATATATCGGGCAAAAGTTTGTGCAATTACCTCCAATTAACTTCAACGAATACGTTAATAGATGGTTCCTCTCGCTTTTATATATCATAATCCTTGTTCACATTTGAGTTTTTTCTTTGCTTCGCCCCGAAAATGTTAAGTACAACATGAGATGTTGTGAGATGTCATAATGGAACTTGGAAACTCCACTACTGAAAATTATATTTTAATGAAAGAAATACATACATACATACAAACGATTACCGTGGCCTCACATTTTGAGTACTAAACTCTTTAAAGGGATAACGTATTCGATTCGGTACCAGCTGGTGGTAGCAGAGGAAGAGGAAGGCCTCATTTGCATTGGAAATATCAGGTGGATAAGGACATAGTCATCACTTTGTGTGCCCAACTGGTGCCGATTAGCACGACGAAAATAACCACTAGCGCGCTTTGAATAAGAAGGAAACGAGCCGGATCAAGAGTAATTCATAGTTTGTCCACCAAGACCATACGCCGTCTAAGAACCAATCCTCACTATAGCGCCGATCACGGATCATTCTCGGTCGAGTAAAATGTTATAATATTCCCATTATATGGTCTGACTCACATGACGATTCAGTCTTTTAATATATATTGACTCGTATATCCCTGTTAAGTGTTTGCCCGATGTACTCCTCCAATTTTTAGTGTGCGTCTTGATGTTGTTCCAAAAATGGAGTGATTTACAGCTTTACACCGCCTCCGAATGGCAAATACTCTTTAATGCGAAGCTTTTTCATAGCAAGAATCACTCGGAGAATTGTTATTGCCTGCTGTGGGATGAAAACTTTTGGAAAAATATTTTGGAGTTTCATCCCCACGACGAATTTGGAGTGCGGGCCCTACCGAATAGTAGTCACGCACCGATCCATTCGGCTAAGAGAATGAAAGAGAAAGCGGCACGCACGGCCTCCTATTCCCGGATGGCTCGAAGTTGGAGAGGAGTATTCTGCGAGGAGCTCCCCATCAGACTCAAATTCCCGTTACCGATCTAAGTAACAAAGAAGCAACTGATTGGCCACTCACATGCGTATTAACTGTCAAGAAAGTAAATATTTACTCCAATCGCTAAGTGACAATTCGAGTCCTCGGATCAATGATGAAGCATTCGAAACTGGTCAGTGAATGCCTGGCTTCGCTTTCGACTGCATCCGAATTCCGGGTTCCTGGTCAAAACGACATTGCAGGAAACTGTGAGGTGGATGAGCTGGCCCGACAAGGGGCATGTGAGATGTTTTCCCTGCAAAGGGAGAGGATTGGAGTCCCCTTGACCACCTGCGGTCTGGTCCTGTAAAGATGGGCTTTGCGTCAACTCAGCGAGCGCTGGGCAAGTATACAAACTTGTAAGATCACGAAATCCTTCTGACCACGTGGGATCGAATGCGTTCGACCGATCTTCCAAGGTTGACAAAGTCTCAGTTCTCGGAATTCGAGAGTGTTTCCACAGGAATCTATCCATGAGATGTACAATCTGTGAGACTTGGAATTAACTCGAGACCTTTTTGTGTCAGCTGTATGGAGGATGAAGTGGAAACATCTCAGCAACTTCTCCTTAATTGCCCTGGTCTCGCGGTGCTAAGATTTAGGCAACTTGGCTCTTAAGTCTTGGCTGCGCCTGGTGATATAGCAGGCCTTGATATTAAAAATCTGATGAATGTCATCAGAAGCACAAATCGGTTCAAGCAACCGCATCACAGACATCGTTCATAATCTGCATATACTTAACCTATCTTCAGAAGATCTTAGATTTCTACATACTTATCTATGGTCCTCTTCCTGCGCCTAATAAAGGCAGGGTACTGATACAAAAAGTGCAAACTTGCAAAAGTCGGATCTATACTCTTAGTTGGTATGCGCGTCTGCTTTGCTAATAATTTCTTTCTCCTGTCCAAAAGTTGAGGTTTTATAAGAGGCCAATTTATTTAGCACTAAGCGCCGACATAATTTGTCAACCAGCTTTTCGGGCTCTTTGCTTCATCTACTTTGTATTAGCTGCTTTGATAGGTGTTTCAACTAGTCAACCACTTCATCAATGACCTATCTATCGGAAAGTTCTATAATTTAGAGTTTGCCAATTTGTTTAGCACTAAATGCTGGTCACAGCCGTCCGCTAATACTACAGATGGGTTCATGCATTCATCGCGTCATTTACTATTAAAAATTTGCATGGGAACTCTTGGTTCAAAAAGTCTGTGCTTATCGGGAAGTTCGGTGCCGATTAGTGCAAGTTCATCAGCTCTATGTTTCTCTCATATTTCTTATTTGCCTGTAACTCATTCTAATTTGGACAAAATTACTCAACTTACTCAGACATATCGCTCATCTCCTTTAAACTTAATTCATTGCATGACTTCTATGAAGATTATCGACTTTTATGTAGAAGTCTGACTAACAGTTAAAACGTAGATATCATCTCAGGCACCTTTAGCGTGAAAGAGGCCACAATAGTCAGATAAAAGGAAGCTAAAAAGAAACATTGAAATGGTTAAAATACACCCGCTGCCGAGTATTTACCAATGGATATTTCAACTCCAGATGCATTGCATCACACCACATTCAGTGTTCAGCCTTAAAGATACTACAATAGTCAAACAAAAGGAAATCAAAGGTAAACACCGAATTGGTTGGACCTGCCGCCGAGTCTTTGTCCATTGAACTTTGAACCATCTGTTTTTAGCCTCTGCTCTTCTCGTCTTCTATCGACCTTTTTCCATTGCTCTATTGAGCGCAGGTGGTTTGTGAAGGCTGTAGTGAGAAGTGCGATCGTTAACACATAATTTACAAGTCCTGGAATGTTCGGGAATCCTATCAGTTCTGTGTTTGATCATTCTTTTAATGTCCGATACTCCAATAGAAATTAAAATAAAAAAAAATAAAAGAAATAAGTACTTTAGGGTAACCATTGAATTAATAACCAAGAAATATAACAACAAACACTTGTTCCTTTAATTTGTGTACCAACTTTCGCTCGGCAGGTACCAATATTTGCATCAATCATTTTGATAATTCTTAAAGATAGCACACTGTGCGCCCCAACGTCCATTGTTCAGCACAGTTTCCCTCAATCAACTACCATTGGCCCCAACCTCTTACTCCCCCGTTCTGCTGCCAAAGCACTATTCATTCATCAACTTTGGTATCTGGCAGAATGTCTGTCCATCTAGTTGTAAGTACAAATTTATGGTTAACAATCGACGAATCCGCAACGTTGGTAGTGTCTTGACTCGGATTGGGCTGTGCGCTCGAACTTGCCACTGTAACTGCAGTAATTGCAGCTGTAATACACATTGTTGTTGGTGATGCCGATACTGATGCTGATGCTGCTACATCGCGTGGTAGTGATTGTGGTGGAACTCCTATTGCTAACTATTGCCGCTGCGGCTGCGGCGGCGGCTGCTATAAAAACTGTAAAACATCTTGTTGAGGTGCATTATTGTTCGACCGACATCTTTCAATCGCTTAATTAAATGTTCTATATCTGGCCGCCATAGCAGCGATAGCTGGCACAGCAGCAGAGTAGACGAACTCAGGTGAGCTGTGCTTTGCTGGGCAAAGCGTGTAATTTTTTAAGTTCCTTGGCCGTTTCTTGAACTATGGATGTTTTTTTGTTTTTGTTTTAGTTTTTATTTCTTGTTACTTCTAATACATATTTTTGTTCTGAGTTCTCCATTGGTGCGCGATGGCATGACTTCTGCCACTTCTTCTGCTTGATTTTAACTGATAAATAACCGCAAAAAATTGTTGTTGTTATATTTTTTATGCTGCTATTGATTGTTTATTGCTGCCGCTGTTTTCATTTTTTGTACTTTGTTTTTCTTCCTTCCTCTACTCGGGCTGCTGCGCCTCAAGGTTACGCTTTATCACTCATTCACTCGCTCGCTCACTGACTCAATCCCTCATTCATTCATTCAGTCCATCGCTCATTATTAATAAACTTCTGTTTCAAAGTGGCAATTATAAAATTTGCAATTTCCGTAGTTGAACTTTTGGGTCAGCTTACCGATTTAAATCAAGACGTAATTGAGTTCGACTGCTTGTAAAAACAAAAACAAAATCGATAAAAAAACATTTACATCCATACATACACACTCAAATAACAAGCGCACTACCAAAGTCATGTAGTAAAAAAAAAATTGGAAACAAAAATTTGCTATCTGTGTGCAAAATAAGTGAAAAAGTAAAAAATTAAAAATTATTGACAAATTTTTGCCAACGAAACATATAGACAGACGTCGTATCTTTGGCTGCCGTACGAGCTGCGCGCCACATAACTGTCGTATTGATCCAATCGGCTGTCTATGTGTGTGCGTGTGTACATAGCTGTAGTGGTATGGGTACGAAAGTACTGCCATGTCTGATTGGATGGCTAACGGAATGGCTGAGTGGCTGAGTGGCTCAACGTCGAAGTGCTTGATTGACTTAGTGGCAATCTGTTGGTAATTCAGATCAAAATGTAATTAAAATGAATTTGCGGAAAATCAGGTGAAGGCCGGCACTACAGATTGTACAACGCCCTGAAACTGAATGTTTGGTCCATCGAACGCTTCGTTTGAATGTTTGCGTTGTTTTTTTTTTTTCTCTTTTTTGTGACTGCCGTTTATTGTTGTTACTGTTTGATTATTTTTATTAGCTGCAAAAGCTTTACGCGCGAAATTGTAAAGCACGGCAAATCACACCAAATCAAAACCAATCCATCCAATTCATCAAATTTATATGCTCAATCCACAACTGGAGCGTCGAATCTTTTAATCACACATGAATGATGCGCACAAATTGGAAAATAATGCTGGGCTAAGACTGTGGATGGAGCAGTTGACGCATGCGAAGTGCGGCGTGTGGCTTGAAGATTGCATGTCAGTGATGAGTCTGCAATTCCGCGCTTTACAATCATAGTCTACATATTAAACTTATATATGCAGTACACAAATGAGGCGCTAAAATGAAATAAAAGTAAAAATAGAAATAATAAAATCGAGTCACTTTGAACTTGAATATCATCGCGTGATCTTAAAGGCACGTACGTAGGCAATTTATGATTATGTAAATTAGTAAGACGCTATTTTTAGCATTCAAAATTTTACTTTTCCGTTAGCCAAGGCGAGACAAGAGAAGGCAAAAAGTAATGATGATTTAGCAAACAATCTTTTATTACGCATTTCTGCCTCTTCTTGAACGCCAAGTCCAATAAATCGCGTAAGCCGTTTCTTTTTCTTGTGTTAACTGGCGTCAATTAGACACACTAAGTGAAACCAGGTCCGTCTCCATTTGATTTCTGCAACGCACAGTCGGTTTTTCATCTTTCTCTGCCACCAGCAGCAGATACCTCATCGAATACTTTCAGTGCTGGAGCATTTATATCCAGTCGTACGAAAAGAGATAACCAGTGGAATGGGTGTGCAAACACATGAGTTCTGCAGAAGCTGTCTAGATGAGGAGAAGAAAGATGCAATTTCGCACCTCCTGTGCCATTGTCCTGCTCTATCCAGACGTATATTTACTACTTTAGGTAAATATTTTTTTTTGTTTTTTTTTTGTTTTGGTCTAAGTGAGTTGACTGCTCTAGGCCAACTGTTACAAACACCTAACCTAACCTAGACAATTTTTCAATAAATTGGAAGATCTCAGTTCTGCGGAAATCAGGGCTCCTCTAAAATTTTTGAAAAGTACACACTGGTTTTAGGAGAGATAATTACAAGTTCCTACGCGGCATTACTCTGGGCTGGCTATAAGCCTAAGTGTGTCCCACAGGACAACCGCTTCAACCTAACCTAACATAACCTAGCCAGTGGGACCGCTGTATCTTCATTTGTTGTATTATTTTTATGACGCTGTAAAGCTCACATAACTCATCAATTTACAAGGTCCCGCACTCAAAGTGCAACCATCTTCAGACTGCTCGCGCAGCTGACGCACGGGCACGCGAAAGAAGAAAATCAGTAAGGATTTCAAACGGAAAATCACAACCACCGATTGTTCGTGAGCTCGAGCACCTTAAAATAAATAAAGTGTTTGTTTATCGTACCATAACTCGTTACAAAGATACTGGTAGCATCGCGAAACGTCATGGAAGTGGTCATCAAAAGACTGCAACGTAACGTGAAATGGTTCAACAAGTGAAGAATCGACTTGAGCGAAATCCCCGACGAAGTGCCAAACAAATGGTGAAAGAACTGAAAATAGGTGACCGGAGCATCCGCCACATACTGAAAAATGATCTCAAAGTCAAGCCCTACAAGATCCAAAAGGCGCATGATCTCACACCAAAGCAGCAAAAAGTCAGACTTGAGAGAGCCGAAAGCGGTCAATTCACGAACATTATGTTTTCTGATGAGAAAATTTTACAAATTGAGCAATTCGTAAACTCCCAACACGATAGGGTTTATTTGACCGACCATTCATACGAGAAGCTAAGTCATGGAGCCAAGTCATTAAGTCAATGGCTTTGGGTGCTGTAACCGCAAATGGGCGCTCTCCAGTCGGTTTCATCGAGCCTGGCGTCAAGGTAAATGCGTAATATTATCGGGAAAGTAATCTTGAGGTTGCTTCGAAGCCGTGGGCAGACAAACATGTCAACACCAAACCCTGAACGTTTCAACTGGACTCGGCACCGTCTCAGAAAGCTCGACCAAGAATGGCTGAAAAACAACGTTCCGCATTTCATAACGTCCACACAATGGCTCTCACATTCATCAGATGCGAATCCGATGGATTATTCTCTTTAGGCTATTTTAGGGAGCAAGATCCGAGCTAAAAGATTCACCAGTCTCGAGGCGCTGAAAAAAGCCATTGTCCATGAGTGGACCAAAATACCTGCATTGCACATTCGGGCAGCTTGCGGTTCGTTTCTGGACCGTCTCAAGGCCATAGTCAAGGCGGTGATATCGAGCAAAACAAATTGATTCTTAATTTTGTATTATTTTCACACATTTTTTATTTTGAATTCAATAAAAGTAATATTCCAAACTAAATTTATGGCCTTTTTAATTGGTTACACTCAGAAGTGCCAGACCCTGTACCGTCCGCAATATTCGCGGTCCATAAAGTACAGCTTTCTCTTGAGCACTCGCATGTAAAGTGCGGATTTAATGCATCGAAAGGGTATCTTACTGATCCATTTCCTCTTTAGGTGGTCCATTAGCATATCCATCGGATTTCAAGTAACAGGATTTGTATCAGTCCGAAAAAACGAATCGTTCCTGCAATCACCTCCTCGTTTGAATAAAATATTTTTCTCGCCTGCCATGGCACATCAAAGCGTCACCCTGCCAGAAATGTCAGGGTCGAATTGTCCTTCACACATCTGACGGAGCTTGTGGGCACGCTCATTATCATTTGACCTGACCGTGTTAAAGTATAACAAATTCAGCCAATGAGGCTTAAAGGTATCTTCTTTTCATGCTATCGAAAACGGCTTTAAAATCGACGTAGATGGTATTTGTCTATTCTTAGCTAGATCGCCAAGATCCTCCCAACTCATTGACGGTAGACTCTATGCAATTTAAAGCAGGTTAGTTTCACAATAATTGGGGTATTTCGTCATAGACAGGTAATGGGGGCCATCTAAATAATCTTCCTTTGATGTCCAAGGAGTTAACCTATTATCCGACAGACGCTGTTTTCATCAGTCAGCTAGTTAAAGAAATACAGTAGGTTCTGTTTTTATGCGGCTTTTTTTATGCGATTTTGAAATAGTGCGGTTTTTTTTTAAATTACAAAATGCATGTCGACCTATCGGGAATTGTACATATAAACAAGATTCTAAACCAGCTAAGCAAAAACTCATCACAGATTACATCAGAAATGCTAACCCTACAAGTATGGAACCGCCTGCATAACTATCTAGATCAGACGTGTACATTTCCTCAAGTGACGAAAGTGATTTTACGCCAAATCCTAAACGAACGCGCAACATGTGGGTATTGTCTGATTCTATTTCTGACTTACATTTATTTTTCGATTCTGACGTTTCTTAAATAAAGATATAATTTTCAAAAATACAATATTTGGTTTATGCGATTTTATTTAATTATTTCAGATTCATGCGGTCTATGGAACGTATCTATAGTTATAATATGGGACTAGTGCCCTTTTTTATGCGATTTTATTACATTATTTCAGATTTATGCGGTTTTAGCACTTTTGAAACGTATCTATAGTTTTACTATAGAACTAGTAGCTTTTTTATGCTGTTTTTTTATGCTGTTTCTTGCGGAACGTATCTACCGCATAAAAACAGAACCTACTGTAATCCCTCCATAAATTAAGTACACTCTGGACAACAATCATCGGGTAAGTTGCGAAATTTTTAGGTGGAATTTTCAGGCGTTTTTCTCGTAGGCCAGACATTCTAGCTCTGGGCTCTCACGTATTTCGGCCTCTCTTGCCATTTCGAATAATACATTTTTGCGCAAGGCGAATTCATTCCAGGTGATGGAACTAAAGCAGATGATTTAACGCTTTAGTGTCTTGATTGTCAAAGGGACCTGCTTCTTTGTTGCTACTTTTTTGATTTGCTCACATTCTCAAGTCCCAAATTTTGATATTAAGAATAACTTTTACTCAAACTAAATACAGTAAGTAATGAAATTTGATAATTTTTTCTTAACATTTAAACATGAATCTTCAAAACTTATATTTGACCCATGAGAACAAAATAGTTCGCTGCCAGCACTCGCCAAACACAAGCTTGATTAGAGGGCTATAAAGCCTTTTTGCAGTTGGATTAGAGTGGTTTGAACGAAATTAGCAACTGCATTATGACTTTTGATAAAACTTGGACCCGTTAGTATGGATCCGGCGACCTAAACATACTTTACATGGACAAAGCAAAGCGAAATCGACATTAAACAAATGCGTACACCGAGACAAGCCAAGATGGCAATTGCGAACTAGAAAGCAGGTTTACTTTACGGGGCAAAAGCAAGGAAGAATAAGAAGAATACTTGTGCAAGTCCTACGCTGATTTACTTTGCCAAACACAGTTCAAGCACGTGTCAAGATTTGCGGAAAACTGGCATGCAAAGTGTTGTTTCTGCAATATAATGCACCCGTTTATTCTGCTGAGATTGCGAGAGATGGCTTAAAAGCTACGAGATTGATTGAAATTGGCTACCAACCCTACAGTTCGCACCCACTAAAACTCAAATAATTCGTTTTATATATACAAAGGAAATCGAAGATTTTCGGACGACACTGAGATCAAGGCGGACGTATGAAATCAGTTTGAAGAGAAGTCTTAATAATATTATTCCTGTGGCATAAGACACTACATTCACGATGAAAAAAAAATAATTTAATTTGAGAGGGACTACTTTGAAAAATATGAATCCATATACTCTTCATTTGCCTTAGCTCATGAACCTAACAGCCACCCTTCGTACCTTCCAAGGACATTTGGATATTTTTCCAAGGACATTTGGACATTTTCTATATTAGCCCAAGTGCGAGATATGTTTGCCTTTGACGTTGCCTAGAAATGGACTTTAGGTCGCATCATATGATCGCATCACATGATGGCATCACATGTTTGATATATTTCACATCATATACATTTTTTGATTTTATATCGATGTCAATCACTTGAACACGTATTATTTTCCAAGAATTATAGCCGCTTCTATTATTCCCTCCAATACTGCGTGTACTATACATACATACATACATACCTATGTATATATGTATATATGTATAAGGCACATATCTATATACATATATTGTTAATCTGAAGAGCGAGTTGCACAACAATACTTGAGGAAAACTTGAAAAAAAAAACTGAATTTTATTTACTTATTAAGATTAAACTATCGTATCTATTATTTGCCACTTGATTGATGATCTCAGTCTACAACATTTATAAACTACGCAATGCTGTCATTCAACGCGGCTACAGCTACTTCCGCCACAATTTAAATGAACGGCTACAAAAATTGTCAACAAAATCAATTTGCGTTCATTTATTATGTATTGCGAACGCTCTGACAATTGCTTACAAATACATTCACATACATCACCAATGTACATACGTAATGTATCCACTTATCAATTTAATGTTTTTTTACAGTTGCTAACATAAAAATCCGTACACGTTGGGAGCTCGCATTCAAAAGGTTATGGGGTCCAACAGTTATAAAATTGGTGTATTCTTTGAATGAAAGTATTTACGTAATCGCGCAGTGAAAGTTGAGATACGCATGTCGAATTTTAAGAAAATAAACGAA
>JAYXIM010002763.1:0-40714 GCA_037575425.1 Anastrepha fraterculus
AATTTAGAGTTTGAAAAAAGACATCTTATAATCATTACAATTTTAAGGCATTGCCACATAAGAACTTGAAACTTGGATCTTAATAGTTTGTAGGTATTGCTATATAGAATAGTAGACATGAATAAATTGTCAAATCATAAGTATACAATTAGTTAGAATTGTAAATCTGGGGAAACAATTTATACATGTTTTCATTGTTAAGTAGATCTATTGCACAAATAGGACCCTGCGCTATAGTTATGAAACGTATAGACTATTTTATAGACTATTTAGAAAAATATTTTAGAAATTTCCGCAATCAACGGCTCTTTTTCGTTTTCAGGTTTAAGTATTTATCAGAAATGGACATGTCGTCAACAGACTGGCATGATTTTATTCTCGAAGCCAAATATGGTCACAAATTTTTGATTCTTCAAGAATATTCAAAAAACGAAAACACAAAAGAAGTATTGCAAAACTTAAAAACACAATGCAGAGCGCAGTTTTTAAAACTAAAAGACCCTCCGACTCTTTGGTTGATTTAGCATTCAGCAACCAGAGCCACGTAATGAAGTATGTTACAGTTTAGCACGCAGCTTGGTGATAATTGTTGTTGTTGTTGAAGTGGTTGCGTACTTCTATCGAAATAATCCTAATTAGCGACTAACGCCGTTTTACTACCACTCTTCTCGTGTTTCGTTTTTGTTTTTATTGAGTCAGATTCATTTCGTGTGATCCAAGTATAGCAGCTAATTTTGTATCTGTATGTCCAAAACATCATTCATTTGCTGTAAGAAAGACGACGTCTTGCTCTAGTTAGAACTGGACAATCGCTTAATTAGTGAACAAGACTTTATTTCACCCCCTCCGCCTAACAGCTTCTTCAGATGGGATTGAAAGAAAGGTTCAGTCTGGCTGAATGATCCCCTAGCTTTCAATGGCAGTGATACGTGAGATGCTTGGGCGAGAGCATCCTATAGGTAATTCGTCCTCTGGATGTTATACCACGGCCATACTTTTTATTGTAGTACTTGTAGTTAATTGCTTCCACCTTCTTTCGGCTAAAGCATAGCAATGTGAAGCAATGAATATTTTTATTATGTTGAATAGGACTTATCTTGAATGCGAATTATTATAGCGACTACCACCGTCTCTGCTATGTCTAGAGCCGAAGCTTTTCTTGCCAGCTCATCTACTCTTTATTCCTTTGGCTGGGAACCCATAACAGATTAATTTGAAGCCAATGGCCAAGCAATTCTAGTTCCTCTCCACACTGTAAAACTAGTTTGGATGAAATGGAATTGGCCTTGATATCTGCTTGACTGTCTGAAATGAGAGTTACTCTTGCACTCTTTACTCTTTCTTTGTAGTTTTACTCGTGGGAATTCC
The DNA here is from genome assembly GCA_037575425.1 of Anastrepha fraterculus. Lineage (NCBI taxonomy): Eukaryota > Metazoa > Arthropoda > Insecta > Diptera > Tephritidae > Anastrepha > Anastrepha fraterculus. Next base: position 1,369 of record JAYXIM010002763.1, read on the forward strand.
TTTAAGTATTAGACATTAAATTGTGTGTGTAGATAGTGCATATGGCGTTTTTATCTGCGTACTTTCTATAAACTACTTAAGCCGACTTAGCACTTTTTCTCTGTAAGGTATAAAACCGCTTGCTTTACTCGACGTATTGCAACAATTAATGATTCATAGCCATAGCTTTAGTAACCATCTTAATAAAAGTTGAATAAAATACAAAATTTTTCTAGGATAGATTAGAATTTATTGACCTTAAAGCCAAACCTGTTAAAGTCACATAAACTGTTTTGCCAAAATCCACAGTTAGGAGTACATACATTTTTTTTTTGAGTTGCATACACTTTACAATATTCTCACTATTTTTCACGCAAAATTTTTTTCGCAAATTTTTTTATAAAAATATATTTTATAACAAAAACTTTATAAATGAATTTCCAAACTTTGCACAAAATTCACAAAAATTTAACAAATTTCCAAAATTTAATATCAAAATTTTCAACTGCTTAATCGGCATCTTTAGAAAATATCTGGGTATGCAGTTGTATAATCATCATCAGTCTGCGCTACAAACCGGGATGGGCTTTGGCTTGCTCCACTATTCACTTCCAAGCTTTTCTATCATTTGCTAGTCACCGCCAGTTTCTCACTCCAACTGTTTTCAGATCATCTTCGGTGCAGTCTAGCCATCTTTTGAGCGCTCTATCCCTTTGTCTCTCCGCTATCGGCGTATGGTCCACAGTGGTTTTTTGAGCGCGAGTACTTTCCATTCTTATGACGTGACCCAGCCATCTTATCCTGTGCGATTTAATGAACTTGACTCCTATTTCTCCGTGCATTAGACTGAGAAGTTCCAAGTATGCAGTTTTGTAGCCCATTCAATTTTAAATAATAAAATTAATCGCTCAAAAATCGCGTTGATTTTTGAGAACTACTTTTTCTTTTAGGATGTGGAATAGTTTTTTTTCCATTTAAATTACATACTTGGGAGTATTATATTAAAAAAATGTTTAGAATATTTATTTAAAGCCTTCTATTTGCCTCACCTATTTCATACATCTTGTTGAGTTGGCTCTTTTTGACCAAAATATCTCCATCTAACGCGCAGCGATCTCTTCGTTGCAGACATGATATGCCGTGAGGATGCGTGCGAGAGCAGTAGCAAGAGAGTTACCACCCGAACTCTTGCATAGCTTTCAAAATATTTTTCTTTGTTACACTTGATTTCAAATCTTTCTCATATAAAAAAAATGTAATGCTGCAAGAACTGAAATTTTTTTCGTACGAACTTTTTTGCCAGCAACTGTATGTGCACATAGTTAATCGCTGAGCAATGGCGATTGCTTAAGTTGGCGTAAATCGAGCGACAAATAAAGTTGGCTAATAAAAAAAAACAAATTGTATCAGAATCGTTAAACTACGAACAGGTTTTCAAGTGCGTCGCCAGTCTCTTCACTGTTCGTAATAAAACTACAGATACCTCACAATTCTTTCTACCTGCAATATTTAAATATTCTTTCAATTATTGGGCACACCTCGAAATGAAAGTTGCCTTAATAAAATCTAAAGGAAGTATTAAATTGACTGTCGAAGCTTATGAAAAATGCGATTTGATGGGAATTACCCATCCTAAATGGGCTCAGCTGCTCTGGCGTATGCAGCAGTGTATGGCAAACGCTCGTCTCCAATTTTCATTATCTCAAACATTGACATGCTACGCATACGCTAATCTATGCCTGACAGTATAACGAACTTTGAAAGACAAAGATATTGGAAGCAAAAAAGGAGGAGATCGGAAAAAAAAACTAAAAATCCAATTGACAATCTCTGACAAATCTTTGAACGCACAAAGCTTACAGCCGAGGCGTGTTCGCATTATGTTTGTCATTTATGATTTTCAACAAGCTGCTGAACATCCGCGCAAGTCAATACCACCATTACTATTATGTTTCAAAGATATGTACCTTCTAATTGAATATTTGTGGGAAGGCAACTATTTGTGCATACACCCATACATACATTCACATATTTCTATGCGCACATGGCTGATCAACTCAACTGAACGCAGCTCAATTGTTTTCCTGAACATATAAGGAGAAGAGTCCGCTGGTTATTGGTGCTGGTGCTGGTGCTTTTGTTGGCGGACAACCGTTGTTGTTGGTACTAGGTTGGCTGTTGTTGGCCACAAGCTGATGGCTGATGGCTTTTGGCTGTCGTTTTGACGCGTAAGCGACTGATCGCATGATCGGCTGATGGCTTATTAGATACGGCCCCCAAAAAAGAGTGACGAGTCATCCGTCGATCGGATTACGCCACCTACGTTTATGTCCCCCACATCAGTTGCCTGCTCGAATAACTTTGAATATGTGTACTTATATGCAAATGAATAGATAAACAATACACATACATACACATATCTACACATACATATATATTCACATGTGTGTATGTGTGGGCATTACTTTGGCAATAGGAAGCAACAAAAGCCACAAATAATCTGTTACATTGACACTTCTTATTTTTTGACGCGCTTCTAAGCCGTACAAAAAAATTCATATTTAACAATAGGAAATCAGATATTTAAAATCATTCAGTCATGTACAAAACTAACTATCGAAAATGCTCTCATACGCAAGTGTTGCCTCCCTCAAACTGACAGATGGCTCATTATACAGGTTGCGTGGGGTCAGAAAGTGAAGTTTAGTTTTTCAGAAAATTACTAAAAGGGCCAGGGTCAGGTGAGGGGGATTTTTGGTCATGTTGGGATAACGTCAAAGTGTTCAGTGTTTTGATTTAGCTTTATGAAAAATATTTTCTTCTTCTGAAAGTCACTATACGATATGCTTAGTTCCCTCTTGCCAACTTAGCTGCTGTTACGCCACTATTACTGTGATTTCCGATAAATACTGAGACGATGCAAAGATTTTGTGCATATAACAAAAGTAGTGCAGTAGTAAATACCTGCATTGAGTTTTAACAGGACGGTTGGCATTGTATTCGTGGTATCTTCTCTTGGGGGAGACTGTAGTCCCTACAGAGCGCTTTCCCAGGTGGCGGATATGAGAACGCCTCCCAGATATGGGTGGTGGGAGAGAAATGAAATATCTCTCGTGGACCACACAGGTCGGAAAAAAACTAGCTTTCCTCAACGTCTGATTCATGATATTGATGGAGTCGCAAGCGGGTGTCTGCACTTGGAGCAAGCGGCTCTGATGCCTACGTGGAATCCAGCGGGACAAAACTACACTTTGCTTTTTGATCGAACGAATCTGTGTTTCAAGCGGAAGTGTATACTGTTCAAGAGCCGATGAACTTTGTTGTGGACAACAGATGCAGAGGCAGATCTGTATGTGTCTGCAGCGACAGCAAAGCTACGCTCATGGCCTAATACAGCACTCCCACCACTTCAAGGGTAATTTAGTCCTGTAAATCCAAACTGAACTATATCGGTAAACATAATATTCTAATGCTCACATGGGACCCAGGACACGTAGGTATCACGTGTAACGAGATCTCCGACTCTTTAGCTAGGATAGGCCAACTTCTTTGGCCCGAGGCCCGTTCTGTCACTCCCTTCTGCAGACATCAAAGCGACGGTTAGCAAACGAGCTACTTCAACCCACAAGCGAGCCTGGCAGGCGGAGAGAGAAAGCATTAAACAGAAAGCACTGTATGTAGCCGGTTGGACTGATGACGGGCCACTTTCTATGGGCGAAGCACATGGATAAGGTAGGCATCTCCGACAGTGCACTCTGTCCAGCATGTGGAGAGGAGGATGAGATGGCGGAAGTCTTGAGCCTGATGTATCTTGAAGTCTTTGGGCCTGATGTATTAAAAAGCGACCATCTTGGCTCCTTGGCACCACAAGACCTACTCAGATTTCTTCGAAGATCGGGTAGATTTAAAGAAAATTAAAAAGGGGAACCGCAGTGCAGTATTCGTACAATGGACTTAATGGTGTCTGAGTACTGTATTTGCTAGACTGTCCCGACAAAAGAATAAAAACGGCTCGCTAAAAAAACTGTGATATGACAAATAGAACTGGATGCCTTAAGATGTATTCACCACTGCGTTCCCAACTGACGTAGCCCAGCCGTAAAACCAAAATGCCCAAGAAACGAAGACTCCATCCTATATTGCGACTAGGAACGACACTAAATTGTAACGTTTCATTAATTTTTGTTGGATTCAATTTATTGTCAAGGAAATAAAAAAATAGTTATATGGGGAAAAATTATCAAAAATCAAGGAGAACTTTGAGCCCCTTTAAACTTACACTGGAAAAGTATACTGAAATTTAATAGGCTATAAAACTGCGTAGCCAAATTTTTTTAAATTCATATTAAAAAGTTTGAAGTTTTAGTCGCAAATTTTTGGATTTTTTATAAATTTTACACAAAATTTGAAAATTTTATTTTTAAAGATTTTTTTGTATTTATAAAAATTTAATAGGAATTAAAAAAAAGACAAGTAGTAAAAACTTGTGGAAAAGTGGTCATACTATAGCTTTTTACACTCGGTAGGTCGGTGCTTCAACTCGACATCAAGAATATTCTCGAAGCAAATTTTTCTTTATCGTGTACTTTTCAGATGTACAAAATTTGTTGTACCAAATAAAGCTAAATAAATTTATAAGAACAACATTCTGCATTTATTACTTTGCACTTTCTACGGCATTTTATGTTTATAAAAAAAATCTGTTATATTGAATATGACTACCTCGATTGCCATCATTGCGTCGGCCTATTTTTTTTAATATTTCCACCAAACGCTAAATAAAGGTAAATAACAAAAATCTCACTTTGGAGTGCCCGTATAAATTTTTGAATTTTATTTAATTTTTTTTGTCTCTATTTCAATAAATTCTGATGAAAATGCATATATTAGAGCACTCGATTTTGTTCGCCCGTTTTATAATAGACCGTGCAAATGAGCAACAAGTACTCGCACACTTTTTCAATGCTCTTTTACTCGAAAACTTTCGCTCTTGAGCTCGAGTATATCGAGCTTTTTCGAGTAATTTCTCCACTACTTTGAATTATTTTGAACTTTTTGTCAGCAGTTTTACAAATCTATACTATAAAGGTGAATGTCTGTACGTTGTCCGCGCATCACTACGAAACGACAACACCAAATGACGTAAATATTTTTATACATTCATATTTTCACCCAATGAAGGTTATAGGCATGTTTTTATGATGGAACTCCCTTCCCACAGCCCCCAGGCCCCGCTACCACTCTCATTCGTCACTGATAATCGAATATTTTCTTAAATTTAATCTAAAAAATCTTAGTTTTACATATTTCTCACTATTCTATAGCACACTCTAGACTTCATAATCCGCATAAGCTGTTCAACTATGATCCAAAGCAAATTTCAAAAAAGGTTTGAGATAGAAAATTAATAAAAATAATTTTGCTTGATATTTTTCTGATTGGTTGTTTTGATTTTATTCAACGAGGCATAGCAACGGATGCCGGGTATTGTAATATTAATAGTAGAGATGTCACGAATATTCGGCAACTATTCGGTACTCGGCCTATTCGGCCACTTTTTTTGCTATTCGGTATTCGGCCGAATAATACGTACTATTCGCCCGCACGCCGAATACCAAATCATGTAAAAAAGACACGTTATGTTACTCAAAATTATGTATTTATTTTCAAATTACAACACTTTAGTATTTAAAATTGATCAGTGGTAAGTTGTGATGGATAAAAACAAGCTTTTCAGCATTTTTTGGTAGCAAACGATTACGCTTTTCATCGTAAATGTTACCAGCCTCAGAAAATAACACTGGGCCAGTTTATTATTTTCACTACAAATCTCATAATATTCCCATATGGGCGATTTTTTATTAACTGGTACCATTTTATAAGCTTTTTGACAAAAAAACAATTGAAAATGAATTTAGGAACAAACTTCTTAGCAAAATAGTAATTAAGTTTTATTTTATGTATTATTCAACTAACAAAGCGTTCCGTGACATGATTTACTCGCAATTAACTCCCGCACTGTGTTGTGTTTGCGATTTGTTTTATTGGTTGCGTGCGACTAACAGGTTGCGACTTGTCTTATTCCAGCTAACGCGCCCCCGACAAGCATGTATTTCGTGCCGAATATTCGGCGGCCGAATATTCGGCGCTTCGGCCGACAGCGTTGCCGAATATTCGGTATTCGGTATTCGGCCAATTCACTATTCGTGGCAACTCTAATTAATAGTCTAAGAGCTGGCTACATGAAAATGCCCTCATCAGGTACATGGCTAATTTATATTGAAAATAATAGTATTAGTGTAGACGAATATAAAAATGAATGTCTGCCATTGCAAAACTGGGGCGCAAAGGGGGATACGCAGTAAAAGGGGTGAATTTTGGGTGGGAAAAAATTCATAAGGTACAGGGATTCTATGTACGGGAAAAGTTTGGTTATATATTTGAGAAAGTGTAAAAAAATTGGCAGACATTTTGCGAGTGGCTAACTCGCCGGCAGACTGCGCTGAAGATTGCAAAAATTAATTAAAAAAATATCATAAGGTACATGAATTCCAATTATTGTATTTTAAAGTTTAAACATTCCAAAAGCCATTTACAAAATGGCAGACAAAAAAGTGAGGGCTAAGGCCGCGGCAGACGACGTTAAAAAGTGCGCTACACATCAACATTTTTAGTCACATTCTTGATATTTAAGTCTTCTTCTTAATTGGCGCGATAACCGCTTACGCGATTTTGGCCGAGATTAACAAAGCGCGCCAGTCGTTTCTTTCTCGTGCTAACCGGCGCCAATTGGACACACCAAGTGAAGCCAAGTCCTTCTCCACCTGATCTTTCCAACGCAGAGGAGGCCTTCCTCTTCCTCTGCTACCACCAGCTGGTACCGCATCGAATACTTTCAAAGCCGGAGCGTTTGTATCCATTCGGACGACATGACCCAGCCAACGAAGCCGCTGGATCTTTATTCGCTGCGCTATGCCTATGTCGTCGTAAAGCTCATACAGCTCATCGTTCCATCGTCTGCGATATTCGCCGTTGCCAACGTGCAAAGGTCCAAAAATCTTACGCAGAATCTTTCTCTCGAACACTCCAAGCGTCGCTTCATCGGATGTTGTCATCGTCCAAGCTTCTGCGCCATACGTTAGGACGGGCATGATGAGAGTCTTGTAGAGTGTTAATTTTGTTCGTCGAGAGAGGACTTTACTGCTCAATTGCCTACTTAGTCCAAAGTAGCACTTGTTGGCAAGAGAGATTCTACGTTGGATTTCAAGGCTGACATTGTTATCGGTGTTAATGCTGGTTCCTAAATACACGAAGTCTTTTACAACCTCGAAATTATAACTGTCAACAGTGACGTGGGTGCCGATACGCGAGTGCGCCGACTGTTTGTTTGAAGACAGGAGGTACTTCGTTTTGTCCTCGTTCACCACCAAACCCATTCGCTTTGCCTCTTTATCCAGTTTGGAGAAGGCAGAACTAACAGCGCGGTTGTTAAGGCCGATGATGTCAATATCATCGGCATACGCCAGCAATTGTACGCTCTTATAAAAAATTGTGCCTGAGCGATTAAGTTCTGCGGCTCGTACGATGCTCTCCAACATCAGGTTAAAGAAGTCACACGACAGCGAGTCACCCTGTCTGAAACCTCGTTTGGTATCAAACGGCTCGGAGAGGTCCTTCTCCTTGATATTTAAGTGCAGAAGAATTATTATCGATATTTATGGAGTGTTTCGAGTGTAAAGTGTCTTGAAAAAGGCACTCGTGAAATTTTTAATCGTCAACTGGCAAAATCAAGAATTAATTCCATTCTTTCAAAATAAAAAAGTGCTACTCAATTTTGATAACTGTTATCAATATGAAGCTGTGAATGAAAGCATATTATTTTCAAAAAATGATAAGTTTACTCTCGATTTGCATGAAGAGGCGGATTCAAAAATAGTATATCATGCGTGCAATATCGAGTCAACAGCGAACATTCTAATAAAATGCTCAGATACGGATATTTTAATTATTATGTTGGCTAATATGATTCACGTATATTACAACACAATAGCAAAGTTTATATTCAAACAGGGGTTTGGAATAAGCAACGAATAATTGACGTATCGACGTTGCATGAGAAGTTAGGCTGCGATTTTAATCCCGCATTATTTCGCAAGGGAAAGCAACGTCCTTTACAGATTTTAAAGAAAAATGAAGACTTACGAAAAGCATTCGGTCAAATTGGACATGAAGACTGTGATGAAACCGCTGTTTTCCCGATTCTTGAAAAGTTTATCTGTAATTTGTACAACTTTCCGTTGTTGAGCTCCGTAAATGATGCACGATTCGCCTTATTTTTAAAAACCTATAAGGTCAACGATTTGGAGGAACCTTTCCAGAAAAAAAAATTGCAGAATTTTGACTCATCCACTTTGCCTCCTAGCCAGGCTGAATTAATGCAGCATTTATTGAGGACCAAATATATTGCTACAATATGGAAAAATGCTCACAAGAAAATTCTATCATATTTACGACCAGAAACTTGCCGATGGATATTAGTAGAGGGAAAGTATACATTTAAATGGTTCGACGGACCACAGCTGCCTAGTACAATACAAGGTATTATTGATCCTGGAACAAACGAAGGTAATATATTTATCCACAGAACATATCACTATTCCATTCTATTAAATGTCTAAACATCATTTTGCTTTGTGCTTTGTTACAGGCGATGAAGACGTTAATGCAGAAAGCGAATCAAATGAAGATGAATATAGCGATAGCGAAGGAGATATCACGTCCGAATCAGATTCCAATTGCGAATGTGACTAAAAATGTTGATGTGTAGCTCATTTTTTAACGTCGTCTGCCGCGGCCTTAGCCCTCACTTTTTTGTCTGCCATTTTGTAAATGGCTTTTGGAATGTTTAAATTTTAAAATACAATAATTGGAATTCATGTACCTTATGATATTTTTTTAATTAATTTTTGCAATCTTCAGCGCAGTCTGCCGGCGAGTTAGCCCCTCGCAAAATGTCTGCCAATTTTTTTACACTTTCTCAAATATACAACCAAACTTTTCCCGTACATAGAATCCCTGTACCTTATGAATTTTCTCCCACCCAAAATTCACCCCTTTCACTGCATATCCCCCCTTTGCGCCCCAGTTTTGCAATGGCAGACATTCATTTTTATATTCGTCTACACTAATACTATTATTTTCAATATAAATTAGCCATGTACCTGATGAGGGCATTTTCATGTAGCCAGCTCTCCGTCTATAAGGTTATTAATAAAAAATTGTTTTCTATGAAATTATTGTTTGTAATTCTTTTATATACATATCCTAAATCCCTCAAAACCACTCCTACGCCAGCGGGGCCGCGGGTTAAAGCTAGTTGTAGAATAAAATAAAATTTACCGTTTGAAAAATTTTACCATTTTTATTCAGCTAAATTGCTTAAAAGCTCGAAAATTTCAAACAAACACTTGAACAATTCAGCAATGAACGAGTTTCGAGCCAGTATCAGGCGCGTGTCGAGCTACTCGCACTGCTTGATACACGGAGCTCTAACACTCCTATTCTTGACTAGAATAATAAAATTCAGTTAAATGCATTAATTTGACCAGCACAACAGCAGCTATAACACAAAAATAATAAATTATTCGAAAAAAGTGCTTTAATAAAATAGCCTTACCACAGATTTTACTATGCCTACGCTATGGTACATTTTACGTATGCTTCAAAAGCACCGCTGATATGTATGAAAACCGTTAGGAAGTAATACACAAATTAAAACTACACATGTATGTATATTGGGAGCCAACCAACACATTTTATCTTCTCTTGGCGACCCTCATATGGCCCTAATCGATGGATCTTTCGAACGCTTGAAATTCGGTAACTGTGTTGCCAGTCACTCTGGTGGTGCCAATTGGCCATCTCGGAGCTAAAATTTTACAGCGCAATATTTTTTTGAAGGGTGCAAGGGACTAACAATGTAAAACTCTTGCTTCAGAAACGATTCAAGCCCTTACGCTGAATGTGGTCCGAACCAAACGTGAGATAGCGCCCGAAGTTTGGCAACACAGTCTTCGAAAATTTGATAGAGCAGCATTGCAGCGCAGCCAGACGAGAGACACAAATTAACGAGACCGTATTGCATGAATTTAGTTAATATTTGCTCATTTTTTCTGAATTTTCTGAAAGAAAATTATGTTTCTGTTATTTTTTTTAACATTTTTCTTAAGAAACTTCTATTTTGACCTCCCTTATACACACATTTATGCAATTTTTCTAGAATTCTATACCAATACACACAATTAACGTATACCGCCATATACATACATACATGCATACATTCATATGTATGCATATGTTAGAGAACATGCCAGCATAGGTACTTGCCAAGTATCTAATTGTTCATTCGCCTTATGTATTCGTATTATTTCCTCGTCGCCTTCACGATTTTAGTGTTCTTCTGATTCGCTGAAATGAAGATCGCTGCTTCTTTTTATTTGCTGTTGCTCTTTATAGCTTCTCATTGTTGTTTTTGCTGAGTTTCTTTCTATTTCTGTAGCCAATATCAAGCTGGCAAGTAGCGAACTGCAAAAAAACGAACAAATACAGTTGTTGCTTTTGTTGTCTTTATGTGATTTATAATATGACGATCGTTTGCTTTCGAGTCTCGAATTGACAACACGTTTCATGCTGACTGTTTAATGCATATTGCCTTCACTTTGACTCTCCACCTCAAACACACGCACACAGCGAACGAACACACAATATGACACGCGCCACACAGCACGGCATAGCATGGCTCAGTTAATATGTCGCTCTCGCAACACCGCACTGCACCGCACCGCACCTACCTAACCCGCACATACATATGTAAGTCACAAAATACACAGCAATACACACACAACTCTTTGTGTTTATGTTTGACTTTCAGCTCGCCACGCCAACTGCTGACTGCCAAGTGCCAAGTGCCGTCGGTCGATATTTCATTGTTTATTTTCAACGTTTATTTGCTTGCTGTATGTGTCTCTGCATATTTATTATTATTTTTTTCTTTTTTTGTAATTTTTGTTGTTGTTTGCCTCTGCTGCTCATTTTCCTTTCTTTTCATTCGTTGATTCACTTCGATGAAGCGGGCGGGTCTTCTGTAAATACATAGCATCGGCTAAAAACACGACGACGACGAAGTGCGGCGGCATCGACTCCTCCGACTCAGTTATTTATGTGTATGTATGTATGTATGCATGTGCATGTTTATATATTATATGTATGTATGTTAAACATACTTAGCTTTAGCCAATTATGTGCATCTTAAGTGCGCGCACTTTACTCGCTGCTGAGACGGCTTAGCACAGCTCTCCGCCGCCCTCATCGTGCGCACGCTCATCGTGATGCCTTATCCACCATGAAGTTTGACTATTCAACGGAACAAAATAAATTATTTTTAAACGCTGTCGCTTACGAGTAATGCGCTCGAGCGAGAGCGCGAACCATAGTGAGTACGATGATGCGAGGAGAAGAAGGAGTTTACAATTGATTGCTTAACTAAAAGATGGAGTTTATTTTACGGCTCGCTTAACACTAAACTATATAATCGAATATGTGATGAGCCTATACTTACTAAGTAGCAAGTGATGGGTGCTGCATATACATACATATAAGTATAGCTTGATCGCGGAAGATCTTTCATGATAATATTTACACGTACTCGTATGTATACATATATATATCATGCATATAAGCATTTGTAGACATACATATTTATGTATGTAGACTAAATTGCATGAAGTGTATCTGGCGGAATGGACGAAGAAGATCAGTAGCGTTCAGACTTTTACTTGAGCTAAATTCAACGCCGTTAGATGCCACACCCTCACTAGGCGACACAATTTTCCTTGCCATTGCGACTATCCAGATGCGCCTACATGGCGACTCCCGTTCGCGCGCGACAAACAATAACCACAAGCATAAAATGGTTTGGATTGAGATGCGCGATATGGAATACAAATGGTTTTGCGCACAGGCAGATTTAGGCATAGGTGATCATCCGGAGCTCATTTTTTAACCCTGCATATGAAATGCTATTTTTTAGTTTTGTTATTGTTAGTAGTTGAAACGATTACAATTAGACAGGCAGGGTTAATAGGCTCTGCAAATTATAGTTCTGAGCTCTGAATATTAACTTTATTGTTATACCGAAACAGAAAAATATTTTTTCAATACAGTTTTTATATGTACATATATTTATTTTTTTCCTCTTTGACAAATTGTTAACGCAAAAAAATTTGGAAATAAAGTTTCTTTTCAATTTGACTACAGTAGGGGATACCTGGAGGTCGACCCATATATTTTTCACAAATTGGAGAGTTTTAAATACCTGGGTGTTAGCCTTAGCAGCGTTGCATACCCCCTAATCGGCGTGAATGATGGACTACAAGCTGCTAATAGAAGTTTTTCTGCTCACGTGAAACTTCTTAAAAATAAATTACTATCGAAGTCGTGCGAACTACAAATCTACAGCACGCTAATAAGACCAGTAGCAACATAGGGTTGCGCAGCATGGGTACTGACATCCAACATTGTTCTTCTCCGGTTTGAGTGTAAAATCCTAAGAGGGATATTTGAAGCAATAAGGGAAGCTGTTGGATCTTACAGAGTCAGAGACAATGATGAGATCGAACAGCTGATATCAGGTCAAAACGCTAAGGCTTAGCGGCTGAGTAGGTTTGGACACCTACTCAGGATGGACGACAGCAGCATTACGAAAAAGACTTTCAACTCTCTTATTAGGGACAGTAAGAAGCGTGGAACACCGCCAAGAAGATGGGCAAACGATTTTAATACAGATTTACGCCTTATAAATGCTAGGAGAAGTGACGCAATGAACCGTGCCGTATGGAGCGCGATTGTGAAGGGATCACTGGTTGCTGGATCACTAATTGCTATGATGATGAGTGTATATATGCGTATAAAGTATGAGAGCACAAACAAATATTCCTCGCCTTACTGACGTGATTCATTTCATGTGCAGTTTCGTTATTCGGAGCTCAGGAGCATTTTTGCCTCTCTGAATGCGGGGATTTCAGTTATCTTTAGTGGATAAAACTGAGATTCAAGATTTTATCTTTGTCAGATCTCGCCTTTTGCCCTCTAGACGTATAACTCCTCTGCGTTGGAAAGACCAGGTGGAGAGGGGCTCGGAATGACTTGATGGTTCAAATTGGCATCGTTTATCACGAAAACTCTCTGTTCAGCTGAACCCAAATCGCTTAGTCGGCTACTACGGCAAGCAAGATTGGCGCTTATACCTTTTTCGGGTGTTTCGCCGAGCTCCTCCGCCTATTTGCGGCGTGCGTTTTGATGTTGTTCCGCAAATGGAGGGGCCTAGAGTTTTAACTCGGCTCCAAACTGCAATTGTTTATGAGGAGCTTTTTCATCGCAGAAATACATTCGGAGGTATTGCCATTGCCTGCCGAGGGCGTCCGCTACTAGAAAAAAACTTTTTCTATAATTTTGGTATTTCATGCTCGGAGACTCGAACTTAAGTCCTTCCAAATGTTAATCAACGCACCAGCCCACTCGGCAACGGCGACCTTAGAGATTATAGCACTCTGAGGATTTCGTTTATTAGAAATTCATAATCCATTTTTATATTGCTTTTATCAAAAAGCCATACTTTAGGTTGCGCAAGAATATTTTCTACTGGAAATAATAACGATCTCTAAGTATGAAACTTAACAGTCCTAAACGAACAAAAATTTATTTCTGAAAGTAAGTTTTTATATTCAACGGAAGAGCCAAATTGGTCGTAATAACGCGCTAAGAGGGCATTTGTGGCCAAAGCCCAGTTCCGAATGATTATTTCCAGTTGAAGACCCTTGATAGGCGCTCAGCATTACGGGCTAACCGACCCAAGTCTAGTCCAGAGTAGTTGTTAGACGTACCGCTGCTAATTAGATGCCCCCAACAATTGTTCCAAAAAGTTTTAAGTAAATTTTAGGCCCAGTAGTAATACTTACATTCACAAGTTGCACGCATACAATTAAAACTCCCTCAAGAAAATACTGGAATAACCTACTGCCGATTAACACTGCTTAATATCGTTGTATATCTTCGAATCTTGGATTTATATGTAAGCCTCGTAGTCCCATAGTTTCGTTTCGAACTCCACTGAAAAATCGCATCTCTCCAATATCCGCATCCCAAATCAATAAATAAAAATCCGGCAGTAGCAGAACAAAGAAAAGCACGGAGCCAAATGGGCTTTTGTATCACCATAATTCAGTGCACGGTTCGGCCAAGAAACACTCAGTCTCCCTAAGCATGAAAGTCTCCCATGACAGAAAGATGGGTGGCCATCAACAGTAGATGTAGAAGCTGCAATCAAGAAGAATCTAAGGAAACAGTTTTTCACTGTCTGTGTGAGTGCTCAAGTCAGGGTGCTCTACGGCATAGAATGCTGGGGGAATTCTTAATAAACAACTTGAAAGAAATTGCAGAAACGAAAATAAACAACATAGGCAGATTCATAATCAAATCAAAATGGTTCGACTAATAAAAAGTAGGGGTTCTACAAGTGGTGTATATGGCATGTTTTACGCTAATTGGGTCTGAGCTGTGCCACTTAGACTACACCTCCATCATCTCCACCACCACCACCTAAACCAAACAGTCCCTTCAATATTTGCCTGGCCACGATTGAATTGTGGTACAAAACCTACGCGGGTGTCTTATCATCCCCAAATTAAGTTCGGATTCCGTCTCAAAGCACTATGCGCCCACCAGACGTCGCTATGGTATCTAATTATTATCATTTCAGTAGACCTATTGGCGGAAAACTCTTCAAGCTGGCCAAGCAACCAAATAGTTTTGCCTGTCTGAGGCTTCTTATTGCTCTCCAGTACTTACACCAGAGTTTACTCAGTAATAGTTCAAGAGGAAGTTGACCAGTTAAGGTTACATGTCCAGAAGCTAAAGAACATCATAAAATTTCTTAAAAAGCTTAGAGGAAGAGGTCCGATATTGGAGATACTTTTTTTGGAGATATGGGCACTCATATAATTGACACTTAAACTCTTTGTTAGATGTTTCGCCGAGCTCCTTCTCCTCTCATTTGTGGTATACTCCTTGAAGTGTTTTCAAAAATGGAAAACAAGTTTTACGTATCCTCCGAACGGCAGATGGTTTTTATGAGAAGCTTTTTCTTGACAGAAAAACACTCGGCGGTTTTCCATTGCCTGTCGTGGGTGACCCCTGTTTGAGAAAAACTTTTTCTATCATTTGGCGCTTATCGAGAGGTCGAGCACCTTAACTTGAAGCATGTTGAGCCATTTGCCCAATTCGACAGAAGATTTGGTTGTAGGTCCTTATTCGCTCATCCCTCTTTGGTCGACCAGTGTACCTTAATTTATATCTGGAATCAAGATAAACGAATTCGCTTGAGCATCCTACAACTCTTACATCGATATGCATCCAATAACTGGAAGAGAGTAGATAATTTGAGGCATACTAAAGAGATTCATGCTCGGATGGGGTAAAAACCCTTGCAACCTGTGCCGCAGAAGATATACGCGCAAATCGAAGCTCACCTGTAGGAAAAATTACTCTTAAGTCTATCCTGCCAGCCCCTAACATTTTTGATAAAACCTAACAAATCTCCTACTTTTTTTCCTTGTGGTGGAAAGACTAGCTTCTTTATCCCAATGCCAATCTCTTACTCTCGTCAAGAGAATTTTTCTATTTCCTCAAATACACTCATATTCTTTGGAAAAATTGTTTATATTTGCATAATGAAAATACAAAACATTTTCTAGTGTATCAAACTGGGAATGCTCACGGACGTTCCACAGGTTACTGCAGATTGCGTAGTTGCCTGCACAGGATGAGATATGATCCAGTCCCCGGAGACACCAGTTATCTTGGCCGGTTGCGTCTGGAAGAAAGGCACATGCGTTAAACTTAACTCGACTGAATCTTAGGTTTATTAAGGGAACAAGGTTTGGATGAGATACTGCGATGAGTAGAGGGCACCAAAGACCATGCGATCGAAGTTCGAACCTCATTTCATTAATTCCTTTAGCATCAAATAACCTTAATTAGACTAAGAAAGTCTGAAGGCCCAAAAATCAAAAAGTGTCACCATTCTTGCAGCATCCCAACAATTGACGTAAGTCCGCTCGTGGCACTGAGGCGCGCTGAGCAGCGTCTGATGCACGGATGCAAATAACACATCGCAAACCAACTTAACTAACGATCATTCCAAATGTCCGTCGCCAAGTACCATTCGAATGAGTGCGCGTGCCCGCATCCGTTTCGAATGGCGGAAAAAAGTAGATAGTCTCTGCTTTCATTTGTTTTTCTGAGACACAATCGTCGGCACAAACGTTCGGCCAACGGTTACATTTGTAGGTAGAGCTGGTTAGCTGCCCTGGTATGCACTACATTTCACTGCTTTCCAGGCTGACACACGAAGCGCTTCTGTTGTTTTTCACCGCTCGAAGTGAAGGTTATGTGCGCGCGTTTGTGTGTGTGTGTGTGTGTGTACACAAATGACATGCAAGCCATGTTCAACTGTTTAACTGTCACTGTCCAGTCATTTGTGATTTGATCGATTTCGTGCAACGACGCTATGGACGCTTTTCACTGCTCTCTTAGCCAAGGAAAAGCCATGAAATGATTACTTATGTGCTTGTGTGTGTGTACCGTAAAAGCGTGACACTTTGCTCTACTTGGCCACACTTGCATGTTTCGCCACGTCACTTCGGGTTTTCGGTTTGGCTTGCATTGCCCGCTTTGCACTGAATTGAATTGGCGTGGCATGGTCTGTGCATTAATCGGAAGCCTGCACGAGAAGACCTTCTCAACTGCATAACTTACAATATGACGCTGTATAGCTGTATAAGTGCATAGTTGACAGCCAGGACTGGCAGAAGTTCAAACGGACTAGAGCGCATTCCACTCCAATTTCCAAATGTCAAAATGCCCAACTCAGTAAGATAGACCAGTAGCAGTCGGAGCCTATGAAGTACTTCAATGTGTGCACCTCTACTGGTGGTGCGGTTACCGCTAGCCGTTCTTTGGCTCAGTCTGTCTGTCGCCTTGTCCATCAACCGCCTCTTTGTGTGCACGACCAGCTACTTGGCTTACTTGCCAGCCGGCCCGTTGGGCCAAAAAAGATGGCAAGGTGAAGGGTGTGCCTTCAAGAGTCACGGACCATTATCATGCAGACAGACTTCAAGACGTACGCGTAAGTCTGATACGAACTATTTTACTTCATATACGAAGCGATATCTTACGAGTGCGCAGACAGTGCACACCACATCAGCAAGAAGTCCGCAAACAGACTGTCAAGCTACGACTTGTAAAACTTTTAGTAAGCTCATGCTCTTCTAGCAGACACGTCCTTGTTTTTCTTTTCTTTTTGTGCGCACAAAAGTCAACAGAGAGCGAGAGTGTTCATCTCGAAACAAAGCATGATCATGACGAGTAACCCGCTCGTGGTCCAACTTCACTTTTGCTGGCCAAACATTTATGCACGACGACGTCGACGATGACTACCACTAGTGGCCCGTAATATGTTCGTCAACAAACGATGCCGTTATAGGCCAAATCATTCAACTCAAATTTGTGTTCTACGTATAGCAGAGAGAGAGAGAGAGCGGGAAGAGAGCAATCGCAGAC
The DNA here is from genome assembly GCA_037575425.1 of Anastrepha fraterculus. NCBI lineage: Eukaryota > Metazoa > Arthropoda > Insecta > Diptera > Tephritidae > Anastrepha > Anastrepha fraterculus. Next base: position 19,024 of record JAYXIM010002763.1, read on the forward strand.
TGGTTGCGTGTGGAACGCATTCGAGCATTGCTTGCGATCAGTGGTAGTGGCCGGCTGTGGCTCAATCAAGCGCAACGTATTTGGGCGGAAGATACTCCACCCAAACTTAGATACAGGGCACACACACACACAAATACCATATAGAAACTACAACGCTGAAGCTTACGTTGCTGCTATCTTCTACGCAGTCTTCACACAAAGTCGGCGTCGTCTGTTTGCCTGCTGCCGACTGCAAGATTCATTCAGTAAAAGCCGCTGCCGCTGTCTAGCTTCTGCGCCTCCATCTTCAATTTGTTGTTGCACTCGTAAGCTATACTTGGCGCTCGGCTTGTTTTGTTACAGTTGTTCGTCTGCTTCCTCTGTTCGTTGGTAAAGAAATTGAGCGACTCAGCTGACGATGCCAGCGACGATCTCATTCGGACATTTTTGTGGCTTTGTTTTTTCTACTCAGCTTTGTTGATGCCAGTTGGTGTTTCCCTTGTTGTTGTGCTGCGGTTGCTGGCATTTTGTTGTGATATTGTCGATTTCCTTCATTTTTGTCTATTTGTCTGTCGATTCTAAGTCTTTGCCGCTGCTTTGAATGCCTGGCTTGTCTGCAGTACTTACCTTGTCTTGCCCAATTCCACTTTAGGGTAAACTGAAGCGTTAAGATCACTTTTATTTCAGTACACCACCGCGTAGCTGAGAAGAATGGTCGTGACGCGCCAAAATTTGACTGTAAAAAATACATACCTACACATACTGTTAATTTGAAGAGACCAACGTATACCGTTACCGCCACCGTTTTTGGAGACATGCACGCCAAAGCATTCTTCAAATGCATCAGCGTTGCTACTGCCGTCGAACGTAGTGCCGTGGTTGCGAGGGTGTGTCTGCGCATCTAGTGTAAGTGGTTGCATGCGTACTCGAACTGAGGGTGGTGCATTGAGAAAAGAAGAAGAAGCAGCAGTAGCATTAACAGCTCACATATTGTTCGCCCCATACTACCAAATGAACGGCTGCAACGACTTTGCGCGCCGACCGCAGTTGTGCTGAGTAGCGCGCGTTGCTCAGCTCAGCTCAGCTAACTGAGCTCCTCGGCTTCATCGTAATCGATGTGGTCGTTCGTTACATTGTGGTATGCGACGTTCACGTCATCGGTCGACTGAATTAGAGTAAATTTTAATAGTCGCCCATCCGCTCGGTGACGGCTATCGAGGCGGTGGCGGTGGCGGTGGCAGTGGCAGCGGCAGCGATTACTCGATTGGCAATTGTTACATTTCTTCAATGTGTGGATCTATTTCTTGCTGCCCATATTGCTTCTTCTTCTTAAAAGCCGTTACTGTCGTTAGCCATAACATAGCAAAGTGTGTGTGTGTGTGTGTATGTGTGTTTGTCTATGCATTTGTTTTGTTATTGTTGCAGACTTGTTTTATGAATGCAGAGCAAGTTCGTCGCGCTCACCTCGATCGTCGCGTCTGAACTGAAGCATCTCTGCCGCTTCAACTTAAGCTTCAGTTTCAGCTTCAGCTTGAAGTGAAGCGTTGTCGTCGTAGCGTTTTGCGATGAGTTGAAGGAAATGTACGTCGGCTATGGATTATATGCGCGCGTCATCCAGTCAGCAAGACGATCTCTTACTTTACGGTTGTGTTTTGTCGCAATGTCCGGTGGTGCGCAGGACCAAAATCGAACGAATTCAATGTGTGCGGTGTGTTGAGTGAGTGTTGTGCGATCTCGAATTCGACGAGCATGAGTGTGCGCGCGCGCGAACATCACCGTGGTGTTGTATTACCCGACTAACGGACACTTGGTGGTGTCGTCCGCAATCAATTCGCATAGTCTGCGATTTTTGGTCCACAGTCCGACGTCCGTGTGCGCTCTGATGAGATTTTGGGCGCAGTCGGTCGGATGAGATTTTGTCTTCTTTTTTCCATTTACTACCAAATTTTTGTGTGAAAAGAAAATTAGTTAAATATATACACACATACATATGTACATATGAATTTGAAAATGACCTAATTTATGCTCCTCTTATGGTATGGTAAAAAAAGCACAATTATAATGAAATAACGGCATCGAATAGCTAGAAATTATTGTAGCTGATTTTAGAAAATTAAATAATAAAAACTGGAGACCATTTAAATAAAAAGCAATCACATTATATGCAGAAAGTAATTACGTTAATGGATATTGTGACTAAATGAAACTTAATGCTGCGTTTAAATCGAATCATTGCGGAAGTTTTATGGCAGCAGTGGCTAGTAATTGTTCGCAGTGATAAATGTAAACAAATTGAAGTACTCGTATACTTATAATATCACTCGAGAAAATTGAGACGTTAACATTTTATGCGGTAAATAAATGAAAACAAGTGGAAAAATTATTTAAACGAGTGACTGCGGAGAAAATAAATATTGAATATGCATACAGCCTAGTAAATTAATTGAAATTGTTTTCGCTGGAAGACGCGGAAAACTATTAGCAAAATCAAATTAATATAATATTTATATTAACAATAATTGAATAAACTTCAAATGCATCATTATTGCAAGTAAATTAGATTGAATTAATTTAAAAAATAAATTAAAATATGTAAATCGAGTTAGTTTAAACTCAACTAAACTTAATTAATCTCGACTAAATTAAATTAAAATAAACTAATTCAAATTAAATATGATTAATTTAAATTAAATTAAATACTTTCAATTAAACTAAACAAAATAAAATAAAATCAAATTATTAAATTAAATGAAATCATATTAATTTACTTGCGTTGAAATTAATCAAATTTCTTAAATTAATCAGAATTCTGTTAATTATCAACTAAAGCATTTTAAATGAACTCAAATTAAATTAAACTAATATTCCAAAATGAATTAATTCAAATAATATCGAAAGAAATTAAATTAAATCAAATCCATTTGAACTAAATTTAAATGAACTGAAATTAATTAAAATTAAATATTGTTAAATTGAAGGAAATTAATTAAATTAAGTGCAATTAAATTGAAACAAATTAAATTAATCTTAATTAAATTAATTTAAATGAACTCGTATTTAGTTAAACCTAATAAAATCTAAATGGAATTGAATTAGGCAAAATAAATTATTCGGCATTAATTAAAATTAAGTATAATTAAATTAAACGAATATAAATTAAATCAAGTATATTTAAATTGAACGAAATTAAATTGAATTAGGACAAAATTAAATTAATCGACATTAATTAAAATTAAATATAAATAAATTGAATGAAGTTAAATCATATTAAATTGAATAGGGCAAAATTAAATTAATCTTAATTAATTAAATTAATTTAAATGAATTCATATTTAGTTAAACCAAATTAAATTAATCGACACTAATTAAAACTAAATGTAATTAAATTGAATGAAATGGCCTTAAATCAAGTTTATTTATATTGAAATACTTTAAATCAAATTAAATTGAATTGGTCAAAATTGAATTAATCTAAATTAAATTAAATTGAATTGAATAAAATTAAATTTATTTAAATTTAAATAAATTAAATTAAATCAAATTTAATTACATAAATTAAATCAAACAAAATAAATTAATTTGAACTACATAAAAACAAATAAAGTTAAATTTAGTTACATTGAACTAAATTATTAAACTAAAAGCCAAATAAAGTAAATTATATATTTGGTAGAAAATTAAATTGCAATAATACAATAATTAATTTCAACTATTCAAAATATTTTAAATTAAGTTAAGTCAAACTAAATATATAGAAATTACTTCAGTTAATTAAAAAAAAAATAAATAAAAATAACCTAAAATTAACTTCATATTACTTAAAACTAAATGAAATATTAAAAAAATTAAATTATATTAAATAAGTAAATATATAAAATATCACTTAACATATTTAATTTAATTTCTTGTACTCAAATTTTATTTCATTAAACACTCTACTCCAAAAAATTCCTCACGTTTTACTGAAAAAAAATGACAAAATTTTGTTTAATAATGAATATATGAGTGAATATACGCCATCTGCTTCGTATCCCAGTTTGCGAGTCAGCATTTCCATGTTATCAAACGAGCTATCTATTATCCCTTTTAGGATGGCAATCACAGTGACTTAAAAGGCTGCAATTAATTCACGACCCTTCCGCTTCATCGCCAAATGCAGTTTTCTGCATAGTTAAGTCAAATGCAAGACGACGAATGATGCAAAATTTGCCTTTTTGTTAGAGCATCAAATGGTGCATTATTGTCGTATGTCAGCTTGATGAAAATTGCGCTTGCAAAGTTATTTAAAACTTTATTTTAAAACTCAATAAAAATATGATACACAATTTTTTGTGGAATCCTTAATTCCATTGTACAAACGATTTCTTATTGTAATATTTCTAATGAAATCACGCACTTTTCGATGATTTCTGCGAGTAATCCATGTATCTGAACGAATTGCCGCTTTTTTTTAAACATATTTTCCCTACTAATTTCACAGTGTTAACGAATTCAAAAATGTTCCTAAAGATGGCGCTTTTTTAGAAAAAATTCGGTTTTTTGTGGAATAAAGAGTGCAAATGAAATTAGAATAATATAACTGATGGAACGAAGATCAGTTGAAATGAAATAATATGTGGTTTTGAACATAAAGATTATCACAATTAACAAAAAGAAATTATGTGAAATTAATAAACTCAAATAAAGTACTATAACTATTGGCGTGCAAAATTAATTTCAAGTGCTTCTGACTTCGCTCTGTAATGCCCTTTCACCGACACACAGTTGCTTACCTGCTTCTGCATTTTAATTTAGGTCAGATATAGTTACTCGTGCATAGAATGCAGGCACCTGTACCAACTGAATAGCTTAACTATTTAAATGGATTTTTCAACTATGTCAATATTTTGACGTTGTCAGTGTAATAAAAATTATCAGAAAAAAAATTTTTTTTTTCAACAAAATATTTTTCTATTGCTTTCCCTGACAATTCGTGTAACTTAGAACGCATACTAATCATTTTTCAAATATTTCAGTAACAAAGAAAAAACAATACAAAAAAATGTCCCATAGAACTTAATTACATAATTGTTCCAAACATCTAAACTGGCCTCGCCCAATTAACTTAGTGCTCAAAAACTTAATCCCTCTCTTCGCTTATCGGAACTTTTATTCTCCACAAAGCAACAAATACATAACTGCAAGTGGCTTACCGGAACCACCACAACTAAAACAGCAAATACTTTCAATTTGAAAATAGGTTTACACTTTCCGCAATCAGTCAATGCTTCGTACCTATGCCCGAGAGCTGTTACATTTATTGGCGTGCAATTGTCCACCTCACACACATGCAAAAGTATGTACGTGTGTGCAAAGCCATCGGAAGTGCTAACCGTTAGACAACACGAAGAATTGTCACTACTCGATGAGACAGCATGCAAAACGGCAAACTGAGCGCCATCAGCAACAGTTTCAAATCAACAACAACAAATCGGACTTGAAAGCAACAACAATAAAGTACAAAATTGTCAACTAGAGTGATACAAAAGCAGCAACAAACCGCCACAGGCGCAACAAAAACAAAACAACATAAAGTGAAACAATAAAGAAAAGAAAAAATAGCACAAACAACAAAAACGATAAAATTGCTTGCATTAACAAAACGACAAGAAAAGCTGCAATAAAAAATAACTGTAAAGTGCAACATCTCTGTGCTGTGCACAGTAAACAACATCCGTTGGTGCGCCGACGGCTGAAGGAGGAAGTGTCCCAGTGCGCGCCTGCGCGCTCACACGCTTTACAACAACAGCGCCGAGCAGCGCAATAAAGGATGCCATCAAGTAGCAGCACAACAACAACAACAACAATAACGCACTACAGCGCTTTGCTAGCGGCAGCCATTTAAAATAACGGTTGCACACAAGCTGCCCACAAGTGCACAAATAAAGAAGAAGAAGCAGAAGAGGCAGAAACAAAATAAAGCAGAAAAAGAAAAGAAACGAGACTCTGCTGATCATTTGAATTGTGATTTGTGATTTCTTCCTGCCTGACCAACTGGTTGTGGAGCAGCCTTACAGCCAACCAACCAACAACGAACCAACAACCTATCTGTTGTCTGCCCGTTTCTATGTGCAAGCGTGTTTATCTGACGCGCGACCGGGCAGCGGATATCCGTTCCGTTTGCAATTATATTGGGTGTCCGTTGTGCAATTAATTGCAAGCAGTCTCGTTTTAGATGCGGGAAACTTATGCGACCTGGTGTACGAGCTTAAACGGTCCCTACATACAGCCACACACGCACACACAAACACAAACATGCACTTTCGGCTTTCGTACGCTTGCTGAAACCGCGTGATTCCGTTGCTCATTTGCAATTTAATCGGCAGATACGGCACTCGAGTGCATTTCCAATTGGTGCTGACCAATACAACGAATACAACGTCGATGTTACAGTTGGTTGGCCGATGTAGCCGAAAGTCCATGCTGCTCAAATTCACAACAATAACAGTAACAGTAACAACAAGAGCACTACAAAACCAGCATCACCGTTAAAGCGCCAAAGGTAAGTGTTAGACAGTCACTTCAGCATTTCCTTCTACAATAACTGGAATTTAAAACGAAAAAAAAGAACAAAAACAAAAAACCACTTGTCACACTGTGTAGGTGGAGAGAATAAATTGTGCATAGTGAAATGATATGTCATCTTCAAATGGACAGTTACAAGAAAGAGTTTCTTACCAATTAGCATTCAAATATAAATAGACGTAGGCGAAATCGCACTTATAGGCAAATGACTGTTTGTAGTAAGAGGAACACCATTTATGTATACCGCGAGCCTGATACTTATTTAACAAGGAGAAATATTTTTTATTGAAAATGTCATTCTCGTCTTTCAAAATATTCTGCCTTCGGATCCATTCATAAACAAGAGTTCGACCGATTTCTAAAAGCATTTGAACCATTCCACTTGAGAAACCTGCAAAAACATGAACGTTCGAATGCTTTTGAATGGCTTTTCCTGCTGTCAAGTTTATCTTTGAATTTGCAAGCCGCTGACGCTTTTTGGCGCTGCATGGCTAGCGGCCTCTATAGGTGTTTCAGAATGAGTCCGTTTCAGCGTTGCATTTGAATGACAACTGAATTGATTGTCAGTATTGGTATAGAGTGTCACATTCGTGCGGATTTTGCGGATTGGATAAAAGACGCTCAAATCTCTCCTTTGGCCTTACGGCTAGTCCGCCGCAACAACAATGTAGGCATCATGCATTGCAAAACAGCTGATTTGCTTGTAAAGGGTGTTCAATTTAGAGGTGTTAGATTTTAAATTGAAATAAAATCACGAAAATTCAAATTGATTGCGCAATCTTTATTATTTTTGTGTAGAACAAATCATGACATTTATTTTTTAAAGATAATCCCTTTCAAATGTTGGTCGCAACTGCGCCGTAATTCGGCCACCATCCATAAACACCAACTTTGAATGACTCGCTGGAGGACTTCGGTCGGTATCTCTTAAATAATTTCAATAATCTTGGCTTCCAATGCCTCGATCGAAGCTGGTTTATCCACAAAGCATTTAGACTTTACATAACCCCACAAATAAAAGTCAAAGGGTGTGATATGCCATGGTAATGGTGGTCAATCCACTGATTCGAAACAAGAGATAAATTGCTCAACGAAACGATGACTCAGTAAATCTTTTGTTTCACGGGCTGTATGGCAAGCAGCGCCGTCTTGCTGGAACTATTATTGTGGAGATCAAGAGCTTCAATTTCCGGCATCAAAAAGTCGTTTATCATAGCGCGATAGCGTGCGCTATTCACTATTACATTGGCGCCAGCCTTGTCTTCAAAGAAATATGACCCTCCGGCTCATAGGCCGCACCAAACGGTTATGATGTTAAATGGCTGTTTTTGAATAGCTTCGGGTTGCTCTTCACCCCAAGTACAGCAATTTTGCTTATTGACGAAGCCATTAAGCCAAAAATGGGCCTCAACGCCAAACAAAATTTACGTCCCAAAATATGAATCTTCGCCCTGTTTTTCAAGAGCCCAACGACTGAAATTATGACGCTTTAGAAGATCGACCGGCTTCAAATCCTGGACTAGCTGTGTTTTATATGTTTGCGTACCAAGATCTTTGCGCAGAATCACCCAAGTAGAGCCATACTATAGGCCAAGTTGTTGAGATCGGCGCCAAATCGATCCTTCCTGGCCTTCGGCTAAACTCTCATTTAATAAATAAATAAATAATTGGCGCGTACACTTCTGTTAGGTGTTTGGCCGAGCTCCTCCTCCTATTTGTGGGGTGCGTGTTGATGTTGTTCCACAAATGGAGGGACCTACAGTTTCAAGCCGACTTCGAACGGCAGATATTTTTATGAGGAGCTTTTTCATGGCAGAAATACACTCGGAGGTTTGCCATTGCCTGCCGAGGGGCGACCGCTATTAGAAAAATGTTTTTATTAATTTTGCTTTCACCGAGATTCGAACCTACGTCCTCTATGTGAATTCCGAATGGTAATCACGCACCTACCCATTCGGCTACGGCGGCCGCCAAATTTCTCAGCCGCAATATTCTCTTCACTTCGAGCTGTACGTGGTCTAATCGGACGAGTATCATCCAATACTATAAAATTATTCTCAATCTTGCCGAAGGTTTACCGAATAGGGCGTGCGGTAGGACGGTTATAGACACCAAAATTTGGCCTGAGCCCGCGATGAACACTTTTCACAGAGCATCAATTTTCGTAATACAGTTGTACAATTTGTAAACGTTGTTGAAGCGTAAGTCTTTCCATGAGGAAATGTCCATGAATACTGAAAAAAATTACGTTTTTAGCTTGTCAGCAGTCACGCGTGATCTGTCGAAAACCCCCTATTGGGAAAAGCACCTCCAATCTGATCACCCTTTATATGTTAATAGTTTCATTATGACAACCTTCTGCGTTTTGTACGAATACTGGGACACTCTGGTGCGAATATTATTCATTCAACCATTCTTTCATTTTGATCAGTCAAACAGTTATTGGAGTTGATGTGTCCGAACTCTGTTCGAGGAGGAGAATTATCCATCTTACAATTCGCCTAATTATGAAAGCACAGTAAAATAATGATAAAAATGGCTTCTTTTGGTTTTCAAAATATTCTCCTTGGAATTCAACACACTTCTGCATACGCTTGAACCAACTTACAAAGCAGATCTGCTACTCAAAAGTGGATACCTCCAAAACGAGCTGTTAAAAGATTCAACAGCTTCTTCAGACGTTGAGTAACGTTGACCTCGCATTTTATTTTAGATGTTCGGCAAAAAACGAAATCTTTAAGGGCCAAAGCAGTGCTGTAAGGCGTATAATCCAATAATTCGATCTTTTGATCAAAAACTCTCTTGTGTGAGCCGATGATTTTCTTTGATTTTGAGAACTCTTCCGAAACTGGCGACCGTTTGATTTCAGGTGCTTTTTCTGCGATCAACCGATTGCTGTTCTGTTTCCGGTTATTATATACACAGATCCAAGATTTTTCATAGACGTGCTTTGAACTACCGCGACTAAATTTTTGAAACATTTCTTTGCACCGATCGGCACGCGTTCATGTTAGGACGATTGTCAAATTATGTAAATATCCGCGTTTGACAGCTAAACGATTAAGGTCACTCGGTGATCCTTTCTTCGACAACCTGGGCCAGTGCGTCAACCTAAATCCCATTAATTTTCTTCATTACATAAACAGCTCTGGCTAGCTGTAGATATCTGCCTGTTGGAGGTCTCATAATGGTATCAAAACGGCGCTTTAGTGCAACTTGGGAAGTGACAGAGTGACACTTCAACCATTTCATCAACATACCTAACAGATTATGCGGTATCGAACGGGAACAAGTCCAAATTTTAAAGCATTATTGAAGGTATGCTGGTCTCACTAATGCCTAGAGATGTGTCTGTTTAGCGATAGATGACGTGACATGACGATCTTGCGTTATCAATTGACGCACAGCATCGATTGCTCCAGGCACAACAACAGTTTTTGGACAGCCTTCACGAAATTAATCGCGCAAAGATTGACGATCGTACCAGTGTTTCATACCAATGGTGCTTCAACGCCAAAAGGCGAGGCAAGTTGGTCAATGCACTCCTGTCTCAATAAGTCACATCGAAAACCGTAACAAATTATCGCACGAAAATTTTCACCAGTTAATTTCATCTTTTGGACGAGATGAGTTTTTCAACTGAATGAAAAAAGAATTAGTAAAGAAGAAGAGGTTGGTCTAGACAAAAATACGGATGACATAGAAAAAGACATAAGAACTATCGACATATCTGATGTCAAAAGAAAAGCTGAAGACCGAGTGTCGCTCGGAGGCGAATTGTAATGAAAACAATGGGTCGCCCCGAACTGCCATGCTATGATGATGATGAAGTGAAAAGTTTATAATTATGCCAAAAAATACCAAACTTTTCGATAAAAACATAAAAGTATGAAAAGGCGTAAAGTATAAAAGGTTTGAAGGTGATTTCTGCTTACTTTAAAAGTCGGCCAAGTAATGGATAAGTTTCTACACAGCTGCAAAATTCCACCTGAATAATCGAGCGCAAATAAGTAAATACCAGAACCATGGAACTCAGATTAGTAAAACAACAACCTTCTGTATAGCAATAAACATTAAATACTCACTACGTTGCTCTCGACTACGTCGCTCGTCACTACCTCTTGCTAACTCGTACTGACTAAAGTCAACACGCCTGTCTAGCAACATTTTTTGGAACAGAATAGCGATTACTTGCTAAACAGATCTATTAGCCTACAGCAAATGAAGCAGCACCGTTCACATAGCAGCTGCCGTAGCCAAATAAGTTGGTGCGTGACTCTCATTCGAAAGTGAAACGCAAAATGATAGAAAAAGGTCTTTCTAATAGCGGTCGCCCCTCGGCAGGCCATGGCAAACCTTCGAGTGTATATTTTGGCCATGAAAGAACTCCTCATAAAAAACCATCTGCCGCTCCGAGTCGTCATCCGCAGGTTCCTCCCTCTATGGAAATCCTCAACAAATAAGAGTAGGAGCTCGGCCAGACACCCAATAAAGGGTGTATTTGAAGAACTCGACAGTTTAATCGTAACACTGTCGGAAAAGCTGACTGGATCTGCCAAAATATCGCATTCGCTTAAGGCTAATAAAATTTAGGACTGCGAAAATCCTTGCTGAGCATTACTGTAGAGTTTTCATAAAATAAAAATACTTTTTTTATTATATCTTAATTGAGTTTTTCAGATTTAGTTATACTCGTATTAAAATTTCCCTTTCAATTTTTTTAAATAAGTTTTGCTAAACATTTTTCATTCAGAATATGTTTATTGTCAAGAACTCATTTTTCTATTTTTGCTGCAATTAAAAAAAATGTATTTAAAAACAATCAGAAGTTATCTTTGAGAGGGGATAGATACTACAGGACAACGATTAGAAACAGGCTTCAGAGAGTTCAACGTATGGCGTTTATATGTATCATTGGCGCTCTTAGAACCGCACCCTCTGCTGCTCTGAATACTCTGTTCTTCTTTCCTCCGCTAGACTTGGTTGGTAAATGCAGGTAACACTGCTGCTCGGCTTGCCGCAACTAATCAATGGCTCGATTTATATTTTGGACACTCGGTCATAACACTCGATCTGGGTCCAATTAATCCTGTTGACTATTATTCGGATGAACCATATTTTAAAAGGTCATTTAGTACTAGAATTTCTGATAGACGTGAGTGAGTTGGTAATGTACCTGGTCGGAAAAACTGTTTATGGCTCTTTACTGATGGCTCAAAGCTTGACGATAAGATTGGCTTTGGCGTCTACTGTAAGAAACCAAAAGTAAGTGTTTTGCCACGTCTTTCTAATCATTGTAGCGTATTTTAGACGGAAACTCTAGCCTTATGAATCAAGCGACGATTGCGTGTGTCACTTTTGATGCAAGGCTTTTTCGTGCGTATAAACAAACTCGTATTTGATACGAGGTTCTCAGTCTTGGCAAGAACAAGGCATCACGTATCTGATACGAGCTTTTCACTTTTGAAGTAGGATCACGTCTTCCACACGTCGTTTTAAGGCAAAGGTTTATTAGTATTATTAGGCTACAGCGCACTGCGACCAAAATAGATCTATTTTGCAAAGCCTGCTAAGGTAGCCTATATTTTGTGGCTTTTTAAAAATTTTAGCTCATTCTGGTGTGTATTGTTCCATAATTTATATGGAAGCACGGCAGTACCACCAAGGTGGTATAGCCATTTTCCTCCTAATGCAAGACATTTACATAGAATGTGTTCTGAATTTTCAGTGTCCATTTCCAATTCCACATCCACACCCAATTTTATTCAAGTAGTAAATCAGGCTGTGGCCTGTAAAGTACCAGTTAAAAGTCTTATGTCTACTCGGCTGAGTGAAAGTACCTTATCCGAAATTCTTTTGTCCAACGTTAGGAATTGTTTCGCTTGTTGCTGACCGATAGAATGTCGCCAATATTCAACGAACTTCTTCTCCTTCGACCTGATGAGAAGTTCGTTGATGTGGCCCTTTGTAAGCCTATAGAAAGACTCAGGACCAATTAGGGACATATTTGTCTCCTTTTGGTTAGACGGTCCGATATTTCAATTCCCTCGTGTCCTTCGTGTCCAGGAACCCAAGCATAGTAGTAATGTGTTGAAATTCCCTAACATGTTAAACAGATTCAGGCAGTTATGTACCATTTTTGAGATGAATGTAATTGATAGAAAAGCTTTCAAAGCTGCCTGATTATCTGAAAGTATGTAAATGTGAGTGCCTCTCCCTCACACATATCTCGATGGCATGTATTTCTGTCTGGAAGATTGTTGGGTGGAGACCCATTGGAATCGATTTTTTGAAAGTATGGAAATGTGAGTACCTCTCCCTCACATATATCTCGATGGCATGTACTTCTGTCTGGAAGATTGTTGGGTGGAGACCCATCGGAATTTAGGCCCATTGATTCCCGTCCCAGTTCTACCATCTTCTAATTTCGATGACTTAGGTAACTATCTGATTATGACTACTTTTAGAGAAATCTATATTTATCCTGTTAGCCATGCGGCGCTTAAGGTCTACACTAGCTAAGTAAATCTAAGCTACACTTCTTCCAAGATCGGTTTTCTATTCCAGATATTCCAAGATACCACACTCTATGGCACATCATTACGAAACCTCAATTTTTTTATTCGCTAACTGCTGACAACGCCAATACTTGCAACTAAGCTCGAAATTAGCAAGTCAGCTTTTGGATGGGTATTGGCATTAGCAAAATTTGCTAAGCAGTAATGGATTTAGGAAGTGCGCATCAAAGTACCTTACTTTATACCCCCTATATTCTGTTAATCTACATATTCACGTACTTTGACCACAATTTATAGCGCTTCTCATGGATTCGTAGTGTAAAATTTCTGTAAATTGGTAAATTATCGCTTACAGGTGGTCTCAGCCTTTTTATTCAAGTTCACATCAAATGAATTGGCACTCGCATACAGATCCATATGCACATTCACTCATGCATACGAGCGCAAATCCACATTCCTTGCAGCCCACCCGATTTTAAGTGAGCACTTGCAAGCATAAGTGCATAAGCAAGTGTCTTCATAACTGTGCCCATCAAATCAATGTAAGGTCATAAAAGATTTTACGATCTCTTTGGTGTCGAGCTTTTATTTGAATTGGACGTATGTATTAAAGTTGACACTTTGCGTGAGATAAGCGTTCTGACTATTAGCCATGGGCATGCCCGTCGCAATCATCATTAAAACCATTGCCACAAATCAATATATTCTCTAATAATCGATGCATTAAAATCATTACTCATTACACAATGCATTAAATGGAATCAACTTGACCAATTTGCAGTTAGATGCAGAAGAACAAAGAACGTTATTTTAATGGAAATTCATAAAATCATACGTGTGAATGAATACTTGATATTCTTATAATGGGTGTTACTATAGGCGTGGACAACTTTCGATTGGGATAACCTATCAAATTAGCTGCCCCACGAAGCTTATGTTTTTGACACTCGTGCTCAGGATACGCTGAGGCATTTTTATTTAAAAATTATTTGTTAATATTTTAAAAATTATATTTTCTTTTCGCGATGCTGCTCACTTAAATTTAGCTTTACAAAACAGAAGTTTCAGCCAAGTTAACTTTAAGCAAATGACTTGTGACTTTTTAATTTCTAACGTCAATACTACACTAGTAAACTCTTGTAAGGAGGAGATCAAATCTTTTGAGGGAAATGAAATTGGTGACTAGCTTGCCAGGAAGTAGACTAAATTGGTCTCATAGACCTCTTACTCGATCATCGGTATCCCGCTAACTGTTGTTAAAAGGAAATTGGACAACTTAATCCTGAGGAAAGCGTAGAAAAAATGGATCTCCATTTTTTCATGTGCTATTTAGAACACCCTTTCGCCCTAGTACAAAAGACGGAGGGCTCAAAAAGTCCTGGGGACTACATACCATTCAATTTCCAAACTCGTAGCTATGTTTACCGGTCACACGTAGAAAAGCTAGGTTCACCAATTAAAGAAGTTATAAAGACCTTTCAGTGAAGGAAACTGTTGAGCACCTTCTCTGTAAATGCCTGAGTTAAGCACTTACCATAGATGATTAAGGGTGATCCTTGCTTCGACAGCCTGGGACAATGCACTAACCTATATCCCATCAATCTTCTCCATTACATCAAGAACTCTGATTGGCTGTAGATATCTGCCTAGTGGAGGGCTCATAATGGTATTAAAAGGGCGCTTTAGTGCTACTTGGGGAGTGCCAGAGTGCTACTTCAAGCATACCATCTATCTACCAACTGTAACTGTGCAAATGATGAATCCTACAAAACGGTTGATGAGGGCTTTGTAGAGCCTGGTTTGTGTTCGTCGAAAGATAGAACTGCTTCTCAATTGTCTGCCGAGCCCGAAGTAGCACCTGTTGTCATGAGTTATTCTTCATTTGATCTCCAAATTATTCGTGCTATTAATGCTGGATCCTAGATAAACGAAGTCCTTTACAACCATAAATATATACCTGCCTATAATGATGTATGCCCCAATACGCGAAGATTTCTTATGTATTACCAGAAGCTGCTTTTTCTTGTCCCCATTCACCGTGATGAAATAATGTTTGTAGTTTTGGTATTCCAAGTCTTTGGCATAATTTTGGCAGTTTTGTACGAAGTTGAGTGTTCCCATATTGACTGTGTTTCCAGAGCTATTTCTTCAATTAGTTCTGTTTTTAGAAAGGAGAGTGATGGATAAATGTCTGCCGTGCTCAATCTCGGCAAGTGAATATCTGCTTTAGTAAGCTCATCGGCTCTCTCATTTCTTTCTATTCTTTTTTGTCGTGGTATCCAGTAAATACGAACCTGCCCATTTCCTCAGAGGAAACTAATGAATTTCGTATCTGCACTGTTGAACACGTTCCGAATTAGTCGAAGGAACCATAATTATTCTATAGCCGCTTGGTTATCAATCTAAATATTTGTCCGAGTATTAAGAACAGTTTATTCCAAAGCAAATTCAGCTGCTTTTGTTGCGGCATAGAATTTAGCTTGAAATAACTGCAGTAATTAGGGTGTCTGAACGACTTTTTCAAATCAAACTGCGGACAAAAGATAGCCGCTCCTACTCCTCCCACTATTTTGGACGCATCTGTAGAGAAACTGTATGAATGGTACGTGGAACCGAGACGATAAATTGTTCCTTATTTCAAACTGCCCTTTGATGCCTTTCGTTTTCTCAGCCAGCCATCAAATGAAAAATTTTCAATAACGAAACTTCAGCAACGCGCGAATAATTTATGTGAAATTAGAATTTGAACTCAAACATTTTGAATCTCGCTACAAAATAGATAATATCAACTAGCCTTTAAATGTATATCGGCCCGAGAGTTTAATAAGCGCATGAGAGAACAAATATGCATTTACCGCCACGATGATTTGTGACTCTAAAACTCTACTTTAGTTAATAAGTCAGCTCTAATATTAGTAACCTTGGTAGCCGACTTGCGGTCCCCACAGCGGGTTACCAAGCTTAACCAAGACAGTCTGCGTACAAATAATTTATTTTTCCGCCGAAGCTAACCTAATATTCAAGTGAAGGTTTTCGCATTTAAATAACTTCATTTTTGCTTTCGAAAACCGCATCCCTTAAATGCGAATTTTTAGAGCGGCCATTGTCCACTGTGCGCCGCATATTAAGTGGCGCGCGCCTATAACTTCTTTAACAAAAACTCACAATTATTCCTCATTATGGATGCACAAAAAAGGAGAAGGTTAAAGTATACAGCACATACATGTGTATGAATGTAAACATGTGTGTGTGTGTGAATATTTGAATTCTTTTACTTCTCTCTTATTTTCTATTTATTTGAATTTGTGCAATTTTAATAACACATTTTCCTTGCATTATTATACGAAAATTGCCCCAAATATATTTGCATTGCCATTTTTAACGCGGACGCGGAGCGCGTGTGCGTTTCGTTGAATGCGCGCGAGGCCACAAGAACACACAAACTCACATGCACTCCTCCACTCTCCATGTATGTATGCGCGCGCACTTATGCATTTCGGTGCAGTTGCATTCCACCCACAATCGAGCCGCCGCCGCCGCAGTCGCGCGCATTGAAGATGCAATTTGGAGTATGAACGCGCGTGTGCAGTGAACAGTAAAGTGAGCACCTTTGGCGACAGTCACCACACAGACCAATAGTCAGTTCGAACTATCCAAATACAGAATGCATTTGAATTATTGAACAGCTTACGTAAAAGAAGCGTTCAGCATGAAAAAAGAAAAGCAAAACGCGGCGCACCACGTAAGTAGAATGAAGCGCAGCGCGGCGCGACGCAAACGAATAAGCGACAGCCTTGTCCGACACAAATAGCACCACCGCCGCTGATTCAATGGTGCCGCAAAAAAAAAAAAATGTAATACAATTTTTTTTTTTTTCGTTTCAAACTTTTACGTACAAAGTGTTATTCTGTGCAAACGTAGCAAAACGCAAATCGAATTGTAGTTGTAGTGCAAGCGCTTGGAGTTTATTTTGTTTCACAACTTTCCCAATTTCAATTTAAAGCGACCGTTTTCGATTTACATTTACGGCCAATAATAGCAAAAATATTACCGACTGTCAGCAGGGATGTCCGTCGGCCGTCGTGTCTGTCTGTCGTCACCGTTCCACAAACAACATAGCGTGGCGGCAATGTGCGGTTCGTAAGCGCACTTGGTTGGTGGTGTGTGGCGTGTTGCGGGCTGAACGATTATCGGTTTACCTTAAAAATCAGACACGCCAAGCAGTGAGAAATAGTCAACTGACTTACGAGCAAAACATATTGAGAACAGGCAGAGAGGACGAGGTGGACGAGGCGGTTTGTGGAACAGAAAAAAAACGTTTTCAATTATCGCAAGACGTTTGTTTTTTTTGCTAACGGTCTGCTATGTACGTAAGGAAAATAGCTCAAAACCCCCATCACCACTCTGGTGTAATCACAAACGGTGCATAACCGCCAGCAAAGCGAATTAAAGCTTCCGGTTACTTGAGTATGCCGCATGTGTGCGTGCGTGTGTGTTTCTGTCTCTGTGTGCATGTGTGCGTGCACAATTATCAATTAAGCTTAAATTATTTTAACTTTTAATAAAAACCAGCTAAACGTTTGCTTATAAATACTAAAATACTAAATGAGCGATTACTTTTCGCATCAAAACAAGCTTTGAGGGAATTACACGAAATCGCATAAACATACAGTGAGTGTCGCTAATAATAGGACTGCTATTTTTTTGCATATATTTGCTTATTTTATTTAGCTTATTATAAAAATATAATTTTTATGCAAGTCGGCGCAAAATTAATCACCCTATCGGAAGATTTATAATTTTTGCAAAAGGCGTCGTACGCTAAACATATTTGACGCTTGTGAAGTAGACAACTGCAGTAGACGAACAGATTATGTATTAGATTAATTATCGATTTCCATCACACAAAATATTTTTTTTTTTTTGTAAAATAGTTATTCAAAAACAAAATTGGATGACTAATTTTGCGCCACCTTGTATTAACAAAATTTCAAAATCAACAAAAACAAAAACTTGAAAATATTAAAAAAAAATTTTAAATCTCATAATTTTCGTTCATTCATCATCGTCATCATGCATAGCACTACAGCTCCGTGTGAGCCTTAGGTTAAGTTAGGTTAGCCTGGTTGGCAATAAGCCACGCATAGACCTTTTGGTCCCTAGCAATACCAGATGGAAACCGGCGTATATTAATACCTAAAGTTGACATCATGTAGGATATCAGCGCTTTTGGCGAATCTAAGTAGAGCTGGGAGCTCCGCTTTTGAGACGTCCTCCAGACCCTCAAACAGTAGGAGCTCCCAGACAATTTAGTCGCGTTTTTAGTAATTCCGGACAAACGCACAGAAGGTGTTCTATAGTTTCCTCAATATCCTCTCTGCATTTGTCCGTGTTAGCAATCCATATCTTGTACGCATGTGCAGCCAATAGATTGTGACCTGTTAGCATAAATAAGATAGTTCTGCAGTCCTTTCGCGAGAGCGTAAGTACGAATTGAGTCAGTTTTTTGTCGTTAGCTCTACACATAACTTTTGCTGTTTTGCATGTGGTCAGATTAGTCCACCTAGCTTCCACTCGCCTTTTCATGTGGTCGTCCATTGTATATTGTGTTTAGCGGTTTTAGTATGTCGTTCTCTTGCTCAAAAGGTAGTCTAACAGCACTTTTTGCTATCTCATCTACTATTTCGTTCCCCATAATGCCCAGTAGATATGCAGCCTCTTGTTTGCGGCTAGCCTTTCTATGGCCTCCCTGCTCCGTCGAACATTTTTGGACTTAATACAATATGAGCTTATTGGTTATATTGCTACTTGACTGTCCACGTATATATTAATTGTTTTCGAGCCTTCTGTATAGATATGAAAAGTTCTATGGCCAGGCTTCATGCCTTTGTGCCATCCCTCCTCTTCAATTGTAGTGCGAAACCTTCTCTCCCAGTTAAAGTACGGAGTCATGTAGTCCGCGCAACCTGAGCCCCACATTCCTATTGAGCTGTGACCGAAGGTTCTGCATGTGAATGCCCCCGCAACCACTAGCCTCCTCGCGGATTTCGCTGCCAGGGTTTCCGCCATGAGGTCAATAGGTGGCATGCTGATTATCAGAGCAGCGAGTCGTTGAATCCTTTCCAGTGGCATTAAATATGTCAGTTTCGTGTGAGCCTTAGCTCCCTTGACAATTTTACTCCATGCATCTCGGTCCATAGCCATTAGATAAGATTAGATTTGTGGAGGGTTGAACAAGTCCAAGCACTCAGTCAAGAGACCATTGTACTACACCCGGATAGATTTCAGTAGAAAGAATAGAGATAGGAAAGATAGAGAGTGAGTGGTAAGACGGATAAATTAGTTTGAGGACTCTCTTCCATAAATCTCTTGGATTCATTGATGAATCTTAAGAGATCTGGAAGAGGAAGAGTATGAACTTTATTCCCAACCAATATACTAAGTCTGATTCTGGAAAAAGCAAGACAGCTACAGAGAAAATGCTCTGTAGTTTCGTCATCCTCAAGACAGGATAGGCACATCGGGCTGTCGACGAACCCTATGGCAGCCATATGCTGACCACAAGCGTTGTGCCCTGTGTTTACACCCACCCGTACTCTCAGGTCCTTTAGGCTGAGTTTTAGGAGAAAGGTCGCTATTTTCCTGTTTATCTTTCACAAAACACTTGGCTACTCTGCACGAGTTCAAGCCAGATCAACGTCCTCTATGGGTAGACCTCATGAAGTCAGCAATCGGAATTGACACCTAGAAAGGGTTCGGGCCTAGTAGCATACTTGCAGAGCTTTCATTAGCCAATTTATCAGCTAACTCGTTCCATGTAATACCACAAAGTCCAGGCACTCAAATAAGTCCAACTTTATTGTGTTTTGCAACACTGTTCAGTTTTGTCTTACATTCACCGACTAACTTCGAAGAGCAGCGTGGGTTAGCAAGGGCTTTCAGTGCAGCTTGACTGACACTACAAATTCCAATACTGCTATAACGCCACTTTCTCTCAATTAGCCAGTACGCCACATTCAAGAGGGCATAGACTTCCGTAAGGAATACCATGGCCATCTGTCCTGTGGCATAGGAGTACATAGTGTCTTCGTCTAAGTACCATCCAGATCCGCTGCCATCACTGGTTTTGGATTCATCGGTGTAGAAAGTGTGCTAATATCCCGTTAATAGGTTCTCTGGACGTAACCATTGATCTCTATCTGGGATGAAAACATCATACTTCCCACCGAAGCTAACGACAGGCACCCGATTGTCCACTGGCATGGAGAACAGTGTGCACCGCTCCGACGCCATAGCCATACTACGATAGTTAGTCGCTCCTATGTTTCTTAGATCCTCCTCAACGCCGTCTAAGCATTTCTTCCAGGGTCGCCCCCTGCCCTTGTCACTATACATGCGTGAATACAAAACTTTGCGAAGTATTCTTTTATCTGCCCTTCTGCAAAAGTGTTCTAGTCATCAGATGCTCTGCGATTAACAAACCGCACGAAATTTTCACCTTGTAGGAACTCCTCTAGCTCGTTATTATATCTGTTGCGATAGAGACCATTTTCTTCTCGTACTGGACTCAGTACTCTTTCAGTGCCCACTTTTCACATCCACATGATGCCAC
This sequence comes from Anastrepha fraterculus, assembly GCA_037575425.1. Lineage (NCBI taxonomy): Eukaryota > Metazoa > Arthropoda > Insecta > Diptera > Tephritidae > Anastrepha > Anastrepha fraterculus. The sequence goes on from JAYXIM010002763.1 coordinate 39,697, forward strand.
TGGTCGAACAGTGTTTTATATGTTTTGATTTTCGTTATTCTACTCAAAAGTTTGCTTTTTAACAGTTTAACGTGGGCAAAATATGCTCTGTTTGCAACCTGCACACGTTCATGGACGGCAATAGTTGTGCCCTCCATTCTACTGAGAAGCAGTTTTAGATATTTAATTTGGTCCACGCTTTCAAATTTATGATGACCAATTATAAGATCTGTCACTTTTCTCAACGTGTTAAGACTTGTGATGTATTTTGTTCTGCTTTTATTGATCTTTAACCCAAAGAATTTTGTTTTTATTTAAAAGCCACATATTTAGGAAGTTTTGGTGAATATAGTCTCTGATGGATCAACATCTTTAATTTCATAGTCTTGGATCAGATTGAACCCTATCATCAGAAAGTACCGGGAATATTTGAATAAAAGGCAAATTTATTTTATCTCCTTCAAAATATGGCTCGCCTGAAGCAACACACATGTGCCAACGTTTAACCCAGTCCTCCATGCACCCCTGGTAGGCCGACGAAGGCATGGCCTTCAGCTCCTTCGCCGCATTCTCTTTGATCTCTTCTATCGACTGAAATCTCCTTCCACGAAGTGGTAACTTCAACTTTCGAAACAAAAAGAAGTCGCGCGGGGCCACAGGTGAATACGGCGCATTTACGATGGTATTTACTTGGTGTTTGGTCAAAAAATCCAGTACAATTTGGGATCGGTGGATTGGGGCGTTCTCATTATGCAAAATGCAAAAATTGTTTCCCCAAATACAGCATCTCTCAATCGCTTCAAAGCGAATAAATAATATTCTTTATTGACTGTCTGGCCCGATGGAAGGTACTCATGGTGCATTACGCCTTAGCAGTCGAAGAAAACAGTAAATATCACATGGAGCATTTTTGTTAACCATTTCATTTGGACACATCTGAACCAAGTTTGAAGTGGTTTCTATTAAGAGTTACAACTTAAAAGGTTTTTTGTTGACAGCCTTTTTGTGTATGTCAATGCTCATATGGACGAAATATTAA
>JAYXIM010002764.1:0-20178 GCA_037575425.1 Anastrepha fraterculus
GTTCGAATCTCGTTGAAAGCAATATTAATAATAAAAAAACATTTTTCTAATAGCGGTCGCCCCTCGGCAGGCAATGGCAAACCTCCGAGTGTATTTCTGCCATGAAAAAGCTCCTCATAAAAATATCTGCCGTTCGGAGTCGGCTTGAAACTGTAGGTCCCTCCATTTGTGGAACAACATCAAGACAGACGCACACCACAAATAGGAGGAGGAGCTCGGCCAAACACCTAACAGAAGTGTATGCGCCAGTTATTTATTTTTTTTTTTATACAGTAGACAGTGTACTTTGCATGCTAACTGAAAAGCAAAATATTTATTTATATTTATTGGTATTCGAATAAAGCACCGCGTAAATTGAAAGATTACTACAAAAAATTATTTATCTACCAACGAAATTCATTAAGTCATCATTTATTTATTTATTTGAGGCACTTCAATTACTTGATTTATTCAATTTCGGGTCCTTTTCAAGTTCATAGCGTAAACACTTGAAATGTAGCACTTAAATGGCTTTTTTACGTAATTAACGGTGTTCACCTTCACCACACCCATTCGCATTATGCAAATTTTCAATGAGTTACACTTTCGCTAAAATTCACTTTCGTACAAATTCGAATGCGCGACAAATCCAATAGTGACAATACAAAATGACTTGGCTATATAATCTATAGCAACAGCAACAAAAACAACAGGGGCATGTTCACCAACTTCGCTATCATCTTGAAGGTCAGGTGCGCACACTCCGCTCAACACCTTGTACGTTTTTTTTTCGTGTGCTTGAAAAATTGGAACAATTTCCACGCTATTAAATAATCGCATTGTGATTTATTTAATTTTTTTTTTTTTTGTTCCTTTTTCTTCTTGGCAACCCAACTTACAGCTTCCTTTTCACGCTTGCGTACGACCGCCAACAATTGGATGGCATTGCATGCGGGTATTTCTGTTTATCTGCTACCTTTTTTTGTAACGTCAATGAATCTAAGTAAGTAAATTGTGCGCCATAACGAAGTGCCATTTGCACCTGCCGCAAGATGCTGCAAAAAACAAAAATAAGACAACAAACAAATGCTTGGAAAACTACAAAAGCCACGGTTGCGCGTTAAATTTTGTAGAAGAAAAAAGTTTATGAAAAAGTCTTTTAAATACACAACAATGAAGCATGGAAAATCATAGAAAACTTGAGTTCAAATTTTTATATTAAAAAAAAAATTATGACAACAACAACAATAATCAAATAAACTGTAACCGTATTAATGGCGCTGATGAGTTATTCAGTGAGCGCTCAATGTAAATGAAAACGAAAAGAACAACAAAATATGATCGTTTTTGTTGTAGTTCGTCACTACTGATTACAATGGGAAATAATCCCACAAATTACTTTAAGATTCATTGCAAATCAAATGGAGCTATAAAGTGAATACAAAGAATAAATGCGGCGCAACGCTGCCGAGTTGACCTTGGGCCATACAAAAAATTTACGATTCACATACAAACGACAACAACAACAACAAAAGCAACGTCAACAACTAACTTAATTATCATCGTACTCGTTCATACGACTATTTGCAGCAAACGACAGATGACAATAATAAAATTAAAGAATCAATGGAGATGAAGAAGAGGAAATATAATTGAAAAAGAAGTACGCGTATATAGATATGTACGAGTATAGCAGCTAATCATGAGTTATGGTGATGCACAAAATGTGTGAAGTTTATGATACAACCCAACAAGCAGCTAAAACGTGTTTCGAAAAAATTTTGAGAAATTTTTCATAAGTAAATTCTGTTTTAAGGGCATTCAAAAATCCAGCTCAGGAATTTCAAAGATTTAAAATTTGTTGATGAACAAGGTGATGTTATTACACCGTGCAACAAAAAACAACTTGTTTGCCAACCAAGAAAATTTTCATAAATATACGCAACGTTTGTGTTCTCATTCCTCTCAATGTTGTTGTTGACATCAGACTAAAAACTAACAATTCCAAGTTGTGAGAACACGACGGGCAACACCAAAAGCGAGTTCGCAATGTTGAAGCTACAAAAGTTTCCCTGTTTGAAGGCAATCTAACGAAACTCTCTTGAATTGGAGTTGGCAGCATTGACAATAGTGAGTTATACCAATGTTATGAAGTATATCCACGCTAGCTGGCGCGGAATCTCGCTGGGTAACTTTGTTGTTGCTTTCACATGCAAATTTTTCGTCAAATGAGCAGAGCCCAGAGATAGCACCTATTTTTTTGGTGGATGAGGTAGGTTATCAGAAATCCAAATAATATTCTTTATTTGCCATGGAACCATTTGGAACGGATTCCGAATGCACGACACCATGATAATCAAAGAAAACGAGTAGCATGACTTTCACTTTTGATCGATTTGGACTTGGTTTGTTGGGTTTCGACTCATATGGATAGCGCCATTCAGCCGCCTATTGACTGGTTTGCATGTCAAACTCACATACCTGCGTCTCATCACCTGTTGTGATGCGCTGGATAAACGTTGGGTTCGAATTCACTTGCTCAAACAGGTCTTCAGCCACGTTCTTTCGATGAATTTTTCGAAAGAAATTCAACTCTCTTAGAACAAGTCGGGCAGCCACACGTCTCATGCCCAATTGATGTTGTGAAATGTTGCAAATTGATTCGTGAGACACGCTAAGGTCACGAGCTATCGCCTTCAAACTTAAATGATGGTTTTCCAGCACCATTTCCTTGACTATGTCGACGTTTTCATCCCTTGAAGACGTTGATGGGCGAACAGATCGGGGCAATTTTTCCACGACTTCTCAGCCCTATGCAAAAGCCTTATGCCACTCGTAGACCCGTGTTTTTGATAAAGCACACTCGCCATAGGCTTCCTGCAACATTTTCAACGCTTTGGCACACGAAATCCGATTCAAAACACAAAATTTAAGAGAAATGCTTTATTCGATATCTTTATTCATAGTGACAAACGCAGAGTACACCTGCGGTTGACTAATACAATTAAATGCCAAGCTAATTGACAGATCTCGCTTAAACTCTGCGACACTATAGAGGGTAGTTGTACCAACATTCCAGCAAAAAAAAATTAGACATATGGGCAACGCGAGCTTTTTAAATGAAAAATTGCCGATACTTTTTGACATAATGTAAAAAAGGCAAAGGCAGAAATGTGGACTACAGATAAAGCTGTTTTATTAACTAACAGGTTAGGTAATAAAAAAAATTTCCAAAAAATCAAATAACTATTTTTGTTTGCGCAGCGTCGAACTCTTCTTCTTTCTTAATTACTATAGCTCATTCTTGTCTTTGTTTGTGGCTGCTGCACAGTGTAATTTTTGTCATAGGTGGCAACAAAATTAGTTAAGAATTAACGTTTGTTATTTCGGAAATACGTTAGTGTTTCATTTAATCTTAGGTTAAACTCAGCAATAATTGTTTATTGGGAATAAAGCAAGAGTAGCAGTCAGTCAACAAAGTCATGTGCACATAAAACACTTGAACTAACATTGTTTTTTTTTTCGTCTGCAGTATTTCAATTTAGGATGATATATTAATATGTATATTTAATAAGTATACACACACGAATGTTTTGTTTTTTCTACACATTCATCTTCCAAGAAATTCCAAAGTAACCACCTTCCAACCCCCCGTCTCACAGCTTTACGCTCTCATTAGAAACAAGCATGTCAAATTCAACACGCTTCAGTAGAATGGATAAAATGGAGCACAATAGCAGCGAACCTTGCCTTAGCTACCTTCACCTCTACCACCACCACCACCACCACCACCATCATCTCCAACACCCGCTTCTTTTTGTTTCACTGTTCACTCTTGAGTCTCATTGCTCGGCGCGTTTCCCACACAAACATTTAGTCATGCTGATGGTGCCATTTAACACGCCAGCACACAGGTGAACAAACAGACCAACTAGTTCATGTGTGTATATATATACGTATGTACATATGTACATGCCCGTTTAATGTCTGGTCTTAATGTCATACTTAGATACTTAATTAGCTGACTTAAATGAAGCAGTCTTCCTAATGATTACCAATTTACGTCGTAACAACCAAAGAGCCCCAAAGTCAAACAGCCGTCAACGATGCGTATGAGTGACGTCGTGGCATGCAAGTGTACACACTCACCCATACATGCATACTATTTATGTATGTATGCATGTAATATGTACCGTGCGGCACTTGTTGTCAACGCTTTGATGGCAGTTCTGGTTACCAATTCCGTCGTAGCCGTCAAAATATCGCCCGCAAATGGTGAGACTGAAATTCTTGTATACGTATTTTTGTATGTGTCCAATCTTGATTCGTAAAGGAAATTGATTTTGAAATAATCAAGACGAATAAATTGCGAAACATATGAATTAAGTATTTTTTCCATTGAAAAATACTTAGAAACAGTAAACAACATTGGCGTAGGTAATCGCATGTGTGTGTGTGTGCATGTATGTACGGGCAGCATTCGATTGTCTACATAAACAATTTTAACCATAGGTGTAGTAACGAAAATTGAGGACAACAGGTATTCATTAAGAGTTCGTCTTGGCAATGTACAGGGTCGCCAACGTAAATCCGGAATACTGCGTTTAAAAACCAAGCTAAGGCATAAGTACGCATTATAACTCAAAAATAATTCTATTTGAACGCTGCTTGGTAATGTCACATGTCACGCAGGTCATAGAGGAAAATTATTCAATATAAGCTCCATGTGTGCGGATGGCTCGAAGCTGAACGGAAAAGTTGGCGGAGGTGTAATCTGCGAGGGGCTTCCCATCAAGCTCACATTTAGGCTTTAGAACCGCTATAGTGTTTGCCAAGCGGAGGCAGCTGCATTAAAAGGAGCAGTGGGTTGACTGCTCACTTCTGTAATTACCGAAAGCCAGACGGCAATTGGGTCGCTGGGGTCGTTATTTGGGCGTTCGAAAATAGCTGGGGATTGCCTGACTTCTCTCTCGACTACATCCGAATACTTCGATATTAGAATGGACTAGCTTCGTCCTTCGCGGTATTCAGACGAATTCGAGGAGAGCAATGCAACAAACGCTTCAAAACGCCAAGATGGAAAATTGCACTGACGGTTTGGCCCATTGGCTCGCACCCCTTGTGGACAATTCCCTTCGAATCGTAAAAAATTAGCATCGACTCGATTTTTGACTTCTCCAAAAGCGATTCTTTAGGTGATGGCTTGTCTGCTCCTTCCATTCGGCACTTTGACGCTTAGTTTCCGATTGATGTTGGAAACACCACGTTTCATCACCAGTTACAATGTTGTAAAGGAAGATCTCGTATTTTCTCGCCTCTTTTGAATGTTGAATTATGAGCAATTTTTGGTCCTCAGTTAACTTGTGTGGAATGAAACGTGCACAGACCATTCGTAAGCCCAAATGATCAGTTAAAATACGATAAATCGATGTTTCGGAGATATTCAACTCCTATTTAATGAATTTCAATGATGATTTCGATTCATTTATGATAAATTTACGAACAATTTCGATGGAATTTTCGCTGATTACTGATTTTGGGCGGCCCATATGTTCTTTGTCATTTTAAGTCGTCACAACCATCTCTGAAACGTGTACGCCACTCATGAACTCTGGCACGAAATAGACAATTATCACCATAAAATTTTTTATCAATTAAAATGTTTCGGTAAACGTAAACAAACTTTGGTATTAGTTCTTTGTTCGAAACTCATTTTTGTACCACTGAACCGAATGTCACCAAGCTTTCACTGGAAGTCAGCTAGAAATGTAACTTCCAACGCACTAACTCAAAAACATTTTTATGGCGTTTTTGGGTGTTTGGCCGAGCTCCTCCTCCTATTTATGGCATGCGTCTTAAAGTTGTTCCACAAATTGAAGGACGCACATTTTTAAGCCGACTCCGACAGATACGGCAGATACTTTTTTAAGAGGAGCTTTTTCATGTCAGAAATACACACAGGTTTGGTATTGCCTGCCGAGAGTCATTTTGGTTTTCCACGCACGGAGATTCGAATCTACGCACTTCCGAAAGCCAGTCACGCACCAACCCATTCGGCTACGGCGGCCACGTTGATAAAATCTTTTAGCATTCTTATGCAGACCTTTTTAGATAAACTCTTATATTATCTTAGCTTATTAATTCCATTTTTTTAAATATGTTTAAAAGCTAATTTTATTTATAAAAATCTGGATTTTTGTAAGTACATATTTTCAACTAGGACAAACTCACGTAAATCTTATTTTTTTCGAATTATTATTTTATGATCCCGTTCAAAAACAGCAACTTTTTCTTGTAAGGCACCCTAGTGTGCATAACAATTATTATTATTGACACCTGCATTGATTGCATGCCTATGTAGGTGGCATATATGGTACAAGCATTAGGGCGAGTGCATTTTTTTTTTTGCATATTCAAATTTTACATTAAATTCTAAGAAAATGAAGTGCTCAAGTCTTTAAAGAATCTGTCATTAATTAGTACGATGTTAATATGAAGATCGATATTTACTAAAGTATTAAGAATGCCATTTTTTTACTACAAATTCTTACTTTAGGATTTTTTGCTACAAAGAATTTGCTTTTGATGTCTACTTTATATTTAAATAACCGCTGGATGGCGTTACAAAGCAAATTACAATGGAATCGTGATAGGTCGTAGTCAAAGGGGCAACCAAAATTTTACGAATTATCGCGATTTTCGAGCTATCAGAATTACGAGTTAGCAGGCAACATCAACTGAGATCTTGGACTTGTCCAACCCTCCACAAATCAACTGAGATTACGAGTTATCAAGCACTTTTGCAAAACGAAAAACAAAAATAACGAATTTGCGAATTTTTATAATTTCTTGATTTGTGTGTGACATTTGATCGCTTTATCTTCGAAGTTTGTGCTCCTTCTTCTCCTGCGGGCAGCCAAATCTCTCTCGCAACTGCAGTGTTGCCTAGTTTTGGATATAAAAAACACTAAAATGACCATTTAAAGACAAGAAAATATCAAATCTGTATTGAATTACTTAAAGGGATTCGTGTGAATGAGAAATTATCTTTGCAATGTACTTTTTTTTCAATAAATGTGTTATGGTTATGTGCAATAGACTGTATGGAAAAAGTAGAGTTTTAAAAATCCAACCTAATATTTAAAACTCATGTTAAGAGAATCTCGTTAAAAGGTCTAAAAGGTACTGAAAATACTTGATTTTGCTATATTCAAGGTTAAGTAGGCTAATAACAGGTTAAAAAGTGTGTTATGCTTTCTTTAGTATTATCTTTTATTTTTTTGTTTATTTTTACTATGAATACACCTCGATGGCTTTAATTCGTATTCAGTAAATTTAAAGACTTTTTCTAATTTATAAAAAGGTTTTAAATGTTAAGAAATATATCCAATATTCGTACATAATTTAAAAAGTATCAAAAAATGAGATTTGCATTTTCAAAACAGTCAATTTTATAAGAATCCATAGTTTTTAATAGCACTCAAAACTTTTTAAAGTGCCTTTTTTAGAACTTTTTTTAATGTACAAATTTTTTTTAACTTCAAGTTAATTAACTTCAAAATTTTTGGTAGCTTCAAATTAAAAAAGCAGAAATAAACATCAAACTCAAAAATTTTCGAATTTTATGTGCAAAAAAGCACTAAATTTATAGTGTGACGTCAAGCACTCTATGATGGGCGCAATCTTGTTTCTATCAGTTGAATTTGAATATGCTAGGAAAAATGTCGAAAAAAATGCAACTGCCCTAATGTATGTACATACACCTATATATGCATGCAATTAATGCAGATCTCAATAATAATAATAGTATTGTACATTAGGGTGACTCAAAAACAGTCTTATAATTTTATGTAGATTCCGGAACCGCTGGAAACAATGTCGAACAAAGCCGCGCTATACAAATTGACCCGCCCTAATGTACATACCTATACTCCCAATTTCACGTTCGGAATATCATCGTATATATACATCAACACATACATACTCATATAATACTTTAATAAGAGGTCTAAATCTTTAATTAAATCAAAAATGAAGCTTCCACTTTCTTTCAAAAATTACTTCGCTTAATCGACGCCATTTTTCAAACAACTATTTTTAATATGCCATTCCGACGTCGTCATTATATTTATTTCGGAAATTATAGTTTGTACGTACAAGTATGTGCTTGTGTAAGTTTGCCCACAGTGAGCGCATACATGTCAAAGTTGCCCCATAATCAATAATAGACAGAAGTAGACAGCAACAACAACGTTAACTGAATGCCATGTTCTGCCTGCACTTAACATTCCCTTTTAGCGCCGAATGGGCACACCACACACACACACACATACACATACTTGGACGAGCACTTGAGCTGGTAGCCAGTTAGCCAGTTAGCCGGTCAGCCAGGCATGCGATGCACTGCAGTTCAACGCCATTACCTTTCCGCACAACTACATATTTTCATTTCGTATTTTTGTTTTTTTATTGTTTTTTTTGTTGTTTTTCATTTTTCCTCGCCAACGATGAGGTGCTATTAAATGAACGCTGCAAATCATTGCTGTGAAGCGACCTGTTGAGCGGTTGATCACTTCAGCATAGCTAAAACGTATACGCCCCCGCGCGCATACACACGCAAACAAATGCATACGATGAAAAATTCCAACTAAATAACAGAAAGAAGATAAAAAAATAAAGGAGAGTAGCAGTGAGTAGCCTTTTGCTTCGCCACGTGCGGTGAGCTAATTTTTGTTGCGAATTCACAAAAGTTTCATTACGGCAAATTTGCAAAAGCATTTCATCGCGATTTTCAAATACCGGAATATGCGATGACGCGGGCTGAGTAGGCATGCAGGCAGGCAGGCTGGCTGGCAGGCAAGTAAGCGCGCGGGCGCATTTGTATGAAGCTACTTGCTACTGGCGTTGCCGATGATAACTTTTGGCTGTTTTGTTATTGGAGGCGCTTTGTTGTTTGGCCAAATTTTTTGCACAATGTAACGCAGATGAACCGCGTTGGCCTGCAGCGACTGCCTGGTTGACTGTCTGTTGCTCTGACAACAAACTATCCGCTTGTTGCAAGTTGCATGCTGCAACTTTTTGCTGAATTTATGGTAGCAACAACTAGCGCACAACTAATGCACACACATGTGCTCGGCAGCGTCGTCCAAGGCACTTGAGTGAGTCCGTATATCATGCCGCAATTGCTGCTGCATGAACTCCTTTTTCAACATTTTTAGCTTAATTCATTTTTCGCCACTTTTTTTTTTGTTTTCTTTTCTTGTTTTGTTTTTTCTTGATGAGCACTTTTTCTATTTTGTATCTTTCATTTCAATTTTATTGTTATTGCTTTTGTTGCTGCGCGTACTTGTGTGAGTGCTTGGCTAAAAAGTCAACATACGCCAGACCAGGCCATCAAGCGGACAGCAGGAGCAGCATAACGATGCACACCAGCAGGCTGGCTGGCAATCGCCTAGGAAAGCGTATCATAGCAGGAAGATGGACCGAGGAAGGTGAACGGCGAACGGTGAACGGTGAATGGTGTGCAGTGGATGATGGTAGGTGGTGGTAGATGGCAGGTGGCAGGTGGGTTTTTGGTGGCGTTAGACTTTTACGAAAATGCTATAATGCTCACGCTAACGGTAACAGTATCTGACGCTGAAATGCCAAACGGCAGTAGTCGCAGCAATAACGCTGTGCTGTGCTACGCAGGGATAGCATCTTAATAGCCCAAGTGTGCGGCAGGCAGTCGGCTGCCAAACAGTGAACTAGCGAGCACACAAACAACCAAATAGCCAAACCTGGTGGCAAGCAACCGTAATATTTAGTTAGCTGGTGCATGTGCAGCGAACGCCTTTAATACTTTTTTGTTGCCGTTATAGTTGTTGCCAAGCTATTGTTGTTGTTTAGCTAGCCGCAGATGCAACCAGCAATTGGAGCACTTTCACTTTGCTTGTTGTCATCGTCATCATCAGTGGAATTTCATTGATTTTCTACTTTACTTTTGTTGCCACACACAAAACGAAAATGAAAACAATAACAATAACAAACAAAAATTGAAACAGAAACAGAAAAACGAAAAACAAACTAAAAAAAACCTAAGAAAACTGTAATACAAGAAACAAACAAACGGACGCGCATCATTCGTTGTGGTCTCGTTGTGCCACAATTGTTGCGACTGCTCTGGTGCTGCGGTTTATGCCGCAACAATAGCAACAGCAATAGTAGCCGCATCATTGGAAACCAGCGCAATAGCCATCATCACCAAACACCATCGCCAGCACCGTCACCGTCACCATCACCAACACCAACACCAGCAACACCAATAATGGACAATTCGTACAGCGACCAACAACAGCAGCAACAACACGCGCCAGCTTCATAAGTAGTACATAATATTTGTGGCAGCAGTAATGGTTGAATTGGCAGTGGCAATACCAACAACAGCCTCGGCGGCAAACATTGTCATCGTTATTAACAAGTGAATTTTTGGTGTCCAAGTAGCTGAACCCCATGCACAGACACACACGCATTCACAAAATTGTAGTCTATGCAAACATGTCATCACACACAGTTTTCTGCATCTATGCATGTTTCTGTCGTACTGCGAATCTTGGTATTTCCACTTAGGGTGTGTGAGCTACTGGATGACTTCTGCTTCTACGGGCCACTGACTTACGTTGCTTAGCGCTACTTAAGTATTCGAAATAATAAAACAATCCTGCGCCAAGCTGCTCTTTGAGTGCTTCCTGACTTTGTTGAGCAAGTTTTTTTGTTTCCCCAAGGAAAGACTGTAACAACTACGATATAAAGAATGCAAGGGTGTGGGCAACATCAAACCGTTAATCGGTGCTCAGCGCATTTGAAGAAATCAGCTGATTCGCTAACTGTTTTACTGAATAAAAAAATATGATTTTGAGTAATAAAAATATGTATTTTACCTTTACATGTTCCATTGCTACTGTCTAGTTCTCAAATGTCCAATTGCTTGACGTTCGACGCCAGTTTCCAAAATCATAAATATTCGGATGAGGTGATCAATTTTGCACCACCGTGTGTGTAATTTAAGTAGATTGTCCATTTACCTGCATCAGATTTCGGATATTTGTGTAAACTTCAGTAAAGTCCAATACAATTTTTAGGCTGAGTTAGTTTACATTGCCTTAGTTGTCACTCCACATAAAAATTTCGAGCGGTCCACTTAGGCCTTGAGGCCATTGTGATACCACTTTTTTGGGCACAAATCTCCCCCTCTAAAAGACGAAAAATTGTGTGGAAGGTTGCAGATTCCCAGTCTGCCAGACATCCATTGAAATAAGGAACGATTGTGTTCTTCGGACATGTTTTCTTATAAGGAATTCCATGCTTCGACTGATCGCCCTTTTCACAAAAATTCGTAAGCATCTGCAAATTAATTAGACTCATCAATATTTTACTATTGGCATCAAAAGACTATCCGATGCAGCAATTCCAATTTTGAGAACAAAAAAATACCTCTGACCAGATCTAATATTTCTCTTTATCTTAAATCCGCTCAAAACATTTACTCGGTGAGAGTTAGATTAGGTTGAGTGACTGCCATCCGACACACTTGTGATACCACTGAAGCTCGTCTTTTACACTCCTTAGTCTTCTCTGAACCAACCTGTGAATTTAATGAATTTTGTTAATTTCGGCAACCCTCCTCAATGCTGTCATGAAAGGTGAATTCGAGCGTGGAAACCCGTTTTCTGTATAGAGTAATGCATGTACACAGGAGATGTTCCATGGTTTCCTCCTGTGTCCTAAGATTTAGTAGGGATTTTGTGTGGCCGTGGTTCCATTTTGGGCAAGTTTGCCTGCTTATTTGGCAAAAGGAGGATTGCTTCCAACGGGAATTAGCAGCATTGATATAGTGTATATCTATTAATAATTTGTACATAGCTAAGGGAATCGGTATTAGTACATTGTCTGGGTGAACATTTCGCGTTGTACCTTTCCCTGCAAGTTCATCTACTTTCAAATTACCTTCTATATTTCTATTTCGTAGCACCCAGATGAGGTATTTTTATTTTATATTGCAATACTTCGCATAATAATATTTGGCATTCAACTACCGTTTTTGACGAATATTTTACTGACGCTAACGATTTCAGAGTCGCCTGACTATCCGAGTAGACATAAATTTCCCTCGTAGTTAGAGGCTTCCTCTTAAAGAGCAATAAGCCCTCTCTTATGGCGATAACTTCTGCCTGAAAGACACTACAATGAGATCTACACTCGGTGTAATCCTATGCTTTCATTACGCAGAAAGCATTAATTAATTCTCTACTACCTCAGTTGATTCTTGCGAATCTGAACACATTCAGGCTTCTCAAGGCCGCCAATAATACAGCAGCCTGTGTTTACCCTAACTCCCAGCTGGACACAGCCTTGTGTTTCTACTGTAAGAAGTCAACTCAAGTTTATGAAATATTTCACGCATCAGCCTTATGATCTATTCTATAATACAAGCCAATATGGAAATTTCCATTCATCAATAATTTGGCACAAAACTCTCGTATTCACACGTATCGCAATATTTGTTTTTCTATTTCTAAAAAAAGCGTAAAATACCGAGACAATTTATTTGTGTTATTAGGATGGCCAGATAAGAACGATTGGAAAACAATTTAAAAAAATAACCACGATGTGAGATATCAAATAGATTTTGCCTTCAAATTGCCTCGATTTCTTTGGCAAATACTTCAATCGATTGGCCCAATGTTTGTTCATGCGACTCCATATACTGAAAATAGCATCTTGCATGTTGATTTCGAGTTCTTCCAAAGTGGTAGGCTTGTTAGCTTAGACAGAGAATTAGATGTAGCGCTAGAGAAAATAAACGAGAGGTGTCAAGTCACACGATCACTGTGGACAATTAATCAACTCTAAACGCGATCAAATTTCTCCTTTACAGCTTCGAGCATTACATCGCTTGTACTGACATGTAGCTCGAATTGTTGAAACCACAGCTCGGATATGTCGATATTGTCAAACTCTGATTATAGAGCATAGGTTCAAATCGCTCAATACGATAAAGATGTCTCCTGCTGGTTGCTTGCATTGCTGGTTCATCGAACGCTTGTAGAATGTGTTCGCAGCAATAACGGTAATTTTCCTTTTTGCCTTAGCCACTTAGCCGAAAATGGTCTTCATTCGGGAGGATAATTTTTTCACTTCAATCCGGAAATATGTACAAGTGAGCAGGAAATCCGTTAATTTTGACGTGATAACGTCTTATAATTCGATTTAACATGCTGCACGCACGAAAAAATGTGTCGTTACCTTGCTCATTAGTGTTACCTTGCTCATTAGTGTTACCTTGCTCATATTAGTGTTACCTTGCTCATTGCCGTTACCTTGCTCATTTGTCGTTACCTTGCTCATTGCATTCAAGGAACTGCAAGCGAAAGCGCGGACCGAACGACAAAGCAAACAAAGCAAACGAACGGCAACGTTCGACATCTTGCTCTCTCCTACTTAAGTGAGCGTATATATGTATGTATATGCGCATATGTACATATATAAATTCACGTATTTGTATTTGCATATGGCTTCTTATTGATTATTATTAATTTGATTCACTTGAAGAATTTAAAATAAAACCAAGTTTGTTAATAATACCTGTTGTTTTAATGCTATTATTATTAATTTTTTTATTATATATGAAGGAAAAAATGTGTGGTAATATTTACCATATACCTTATAAGATACGTTGTCTATACTAATATTTTAAAGAGGAAAACTTTGTTTGTTTGTAATGAATAGGCTCAAAAACTACTGGACCGATTTTAAAAATTCTTTCACCATTCAAAAGCTACATCATCCACGAGTAACATGGATTATATTTTATTTTGGAAATAGGGCTCGAGATATAGGTCAAAACGTGGACCCGGGTAACCTTCGGATGTGTATGTACAATATGGGTATCAAATGGAAGCTGTTGGTGAATGCTTTAGTCCAGAGTATTTTTCATGCCGCTCCGTGACTAGGGTCTCGAGATAGAGACCAAAACGTGGACCCTAGAATGTGTTTGTACAATATGGATATCAAATTGAAGCTGTTGGTGAAAAACAGAGTATTTTTCATGCCGCTCCGTGACTGGGGTCTCGAGATATAGGTCAAACCGTGGACCCGGGTAACCTTTGGTTGTGTATGTACAATATGGGTATCAAATGAAAGCTGTTGATAAGTGCTTTAATACGGGGTAATTTTCATACCTATTGATGACTAGGGTCTGGAAATATATGCGTCGTTATCTTGCTCATGCGTCGTTACCTTGCTTGAACAGCATGTCATGTTATGTTATGTTATGTTATGTTATGTTATCTATCAAACAAATAAAATTAAAATTTTCTTTTGAAAAATGCAACCATTCAATCAGTATTTTCTTCGTCAGTAAACCGACTTTACAGACAACCTCTTTTTTTAATAGTTTCCACACATCCTGCAGGCGTGAAACAATGCATGATGAAATGGCAAACTTTGCTAAATATTTTGACAACTGGATGTCATTGATAACTTTGACTGCTTTTAAACATAACTGCCGTTGCTTTCTGGTCACCCATTTATATGGAGGTTTTATTTCCATTCTCATTTCGGGCTAGAAAAAAATTTTAGCCTCTAATCCAGTCGTCGGCAAATTATTAGGATTCCCCAGTGCATTTCTGCAATAATAAATCTTCTAATAAATATTTAATGCCCGTCAATTTTTATCGTAAAATAGAACTTTTGGCTCATCTCATTATTATTATTACTAGCCCTAATAAAATGCCGCCAATTGCTGGAAAATTTGCACAAGAAAAGTTAGTAAATATTGCCCATTAAAGTTTAAATTTCATAAAAATAATGATACGGCAATTAATTTGCAAGTGGAAGCTCAAAGTAAGCTCGTTAAGGAAACTATAGAAAAACTGTCAATAAGTGTAATAGCTTTTTTCGCTCAACGATTTATAGTCGTGCTGGGTGAAATATCCCAACTTAACTTTCAATGGGTATGAAATTTGAATCAGAGCAAATAATTAAAGTTGACAATGTTGTTTCTTTTTACACAAATATTATGCAGTAACATTTTGGCAATCACACACTTGACAAAACCATTTGAAAATACACCCATGAATATATATGAATGCACACAAGTACAAATGTACGTATGTATGTGAAATGGCTTATTTTTTCTTCCTCGCCTCGAATTGTGCATTGAGCGGATAGTAAAAAAAGTATTAAAATGGAATAAAAAATTTAGTATTTGATATGCCGTAAAGATTTGATTTCACGTAACTGTAAATAAGTAGCTAACTAACAACATTCTTCTGCTTAAAAGAGTCATCTAGCGCACCTCTCCAGCTGACCAGTAGCGTACGAAATTGTAACGATTTTAATATGCAAATCTTTCGCTGTATACACTCGTGTGTGTGTATACGAGTGCCTGTATGCATGTGTACTAGGTACTCAATAAGTTTTGCGGTTCAATACTAGAGGGCATTGCTACTAGTCTACATTTTTTTCCTGTCGTTTTGGTACATTGGTCAATTCATTCTTTGTTTACAAGCCAAGTGTATCGACGTGCCACAGCATTTTCTACAATGGAAAACATCAGGTATCATGCAGTGATTGAATTTTCAATTGTAGGAGGTTTAAACGCAATAGAAATTTATGAACGACTGTTGAAAGTGTGTAAGGATTTTTCGCTATCAATTGGTACAATAGAAATGTGGGTTGCTGAATTTAAACGTGGTCGTACAAGCCTTGAAGACGATCCACGTCAAGGACGTCCAAAAACAGCAACATCAACAGAATTCGTAGAAAAAATACAGGATATCGTATTGGAAAATTGTAGAATTATTGAAAGAGTTTAAGTAAAAGCCGTAGGCATCTCATTGGGCAGTGTAAGTAATATTTTGGCTGGAGTATTGGGTTTCAGAAAGCTGTGTGCCACATTCACTAACAAGGGAACGAAATCTCATCCAAATGTGACTTTCTAAGCAACTTTTAGAGCATTTTCGAAAAGATAAAGTGGATTTTGTGCGTCGACTCATCACTATGCATGAGTCTTGAATCTATCACCATGATTCTAAATCAAACCGAAGAAACTAAAGAGTGGTGTGAACCTGGTTCTGCGGCTTCGAAACGAGTTCGTATCCAGAAATCGACCAAGAAGATTTGAGCACTCAGTTTTTTGGGGTACGAAGGAAGTTTAGTTTGTGGATTACTTACAAGCTAATAAAACAATAAATTTTGAATATTATTTTAACCTTTCAGACCAGCTCAAAGAAAAACTACGTAAAAAAGGAAAAAACATTCTTGTTCATCAGGAGCATTTTGCCACAAGAGCATTTTGGCAATGGCTCAAATCCATGAAATAAAGTTCAAATCGTTGAAGCCTCCACCGTATTCACCAGATTTGGCGCCTAGCGACTTACATCTGTTTCATTCATTCCTCCATTCATGCGTGGAAAGCGATTTTCATCAAACGATGAGGTCTTAACAGCTGTGGAAGCGTATTTGGCAACTCTTCCAAATTCTCACTTTAGGGATGGAATTTATAAATTGCAACCTCGTTGGCACTAATGTATTGATGTTCAGGCAGACTATGCCGAATAATAAAGTGTATTTCAAAACATAAAGTTTTGTTTTTCTTATCGAACCGCAAAACTTATCGCACAACCTAGTATATGACTCGAGCTTCTGCATTACTTGGTTTCTTATCCATGGTTTCCTTTAATAATTTACAATTTTACAGTATTCAAAAATATGTATATGAAAATATTTTACACATAAAATGGTTTAAAGTTTTATTTTTATTGTCGCTGAAATTTTGAGTGCTTGATAATTCACTGGCTATGACAAATGACAAGATGACAGCAAATTGCAATTATTTTAAAACAACCAAAACTTGTGACCTAATTAGGCTGGCATATTTAAATGCATATGTATGTGTATATTTACACACATACACACAAAGTTGTGCATCACGCTGACATATACTGGTTTTATATTTTACTAATACATTTTTCTAAATTTGTTTTCACCGACATTAGTGCGCCCATCCAATTAACCCTATTTGCATGCTTGCTGTTGCTTTTTCCAATTTAAATATAAGTTTATGTGTAAAATAAAGTTCAATGCTTATAAAAGTAATTACAAAATGAAACAGATGTTTACTTTAATATATCTATTTGACAATTTTTTTTTAATATAACCTTGAATTTACATAATTTGAAAAATGCTTGCTTCGGTATGTTTGTGTGCATGAGCGAGTGCTGCCAAACAGGTTTTTCCAGAATTCATAGAAATTTCATTACTAAACTGAATAAGGAACAATATAGTGATAGATATTCCATGCAAATGTGTGTACGTAGTTTATCTATATATTATGTATATTCGCAAATAGCTGTGTACTATGTTTATATGTACATACATATGTACTTTAAATGTTAATAAATTTCTGCGTGTAAATGCCGGCAAAATTACGTATACGCAATGTATCACTGTACTGCTTATGATTGCTTCAATAGATTTTATATGTGAAGGTAGAGCCATTGTCTGATTCCTTTCTAAATTTCAAATATGTAAGAACACAGTTCAATATATTTTGCAATATATTTATATATAGTTATAATTAGAGAGAACGTAGGTTCGAATGTCGGTGAAACACCAAAATTAAGAAAAACATTTTTCTAATAGCGATCGCCCCTCGGCAGGCAATGGCAAACCTAGTGTATTTCTGTCATGAAAAAGGTCCTCATAAAAATATCTGCCGTTTGGATTCGGCGTGAAACTGTAGGTCCCTCCACTTATGGAACAACAACAAGAAGGGTGTACCCGCCAATAATATATATATATACTAGCGGACCCTCTGCCTGCTTCGCTAGGCATATCAAAATTAGAAATGAATAATGAACAATCGATTTAAATTCACTCTATGAGTATTTATTCTTTTTTTACAATATAAAATTAATGTTAATTTTAAACTTAAACTAACGCAAAGTCTTTTCGTAAACTACATTTTTTGTTTTGCCCTGATTTGTGGTATAAATAAACAGAACTGATGGCTTTCCTACACGTGAACATGATACATACTCGTATAATTGTCCGTGGGAGAAGCATGGATATTCTAAGTCAATTCCGCATAATTCCAGTGATTGTCCTTGTGTTTCGTTGATGTGTTTGTTTTAATCTAACTTGCTCATTACGTTGTATAAGTTCTTCAGGTGAATGGCCGGAACGTGATCTGGCCATACGTTCCCTTTGATTTTGGTTTTGAATTTCTCGATCTTCTTGTGATTGATTTTGCCTTTCATTTGATCTATTTTGCGTTCTACGCGACCAACCATCAATATCATTTCTTCGCGGGCGTTTCTAAAATAAAGCGATGAAAATATAAGTAATATAATTTTCTTTTTTCTATTGTTGAAATTAAATTTCTAATTCTTTTGGCCGCATAAGTTGATTTCAAATAAGTTTAAAGAAAATAATTGAAAAGTAATGAATTTAATAAAAAAAAAACATGAAAAACTCACAATGTGCATTAAAATTGCTAACAACAACAACGAAACCACCGTTTTTTTATTTTCACTGATTATTAAAATTTTACGCACAATATATTTTGTTTTTATAAATTGTTTCCCAAAAAAAACATAACAATGAAAAACGCACTTTAAAATTGTTGACCACTCACCAAATGGTTTTGCCACAGCTGATTATGTTGACCTCAGTATATCCAGTAAACAAACTGTGGTGAAAGTGTTTTATAAGGACCAAGTTTATAGTGGTGAAGTTTCAAGTACAACACAATTTTCTGTACGCACGGTTGCTCTTTGGCAAAAATAAAGTAAGCTTTAGAAATCATAAAAAAAAGTTGCAAATTTTAGAGAAATTTCTTAAAGAAAAACTAATACATGCATTTACTTGAATAAGTAAACACCAAAAGTATACTAAAATGACTATTTAATGCGTTGTTTGATACAAATTTATATTATTGCTCAAAACCCTCTGCGCGCTGTCGCTGTCGCTGTTTTTTTGTTTCTGTACCGCATCGCGGTGAATTCACGTTTTTCAGAAAGTTGGCAACAGAAGAAAATTGAAGAAAGTACATATTTTACTCATATTTGCTATTTTAGTAGTTAAATGAAAATGTGTTTCAGGTATTTTTTAATCTTGCAACTATTCTTTGGCTTTGAAACTGCTTACACTCACAAAATAATCCAACTCGTTTAAACACACATAAAAATATAATTATTTATTTTGGTTTTTCCACTCGTCAAAGCAGCACATAAGGTTGCATTATTTAATTATTACCTAATACAAACTTGTTCTCTTTTAACAATGATAATATTACTATGTGAAATCAAGTAAATATGCATTTTTGTATTATATCCTGAACATTTGTCTTCAGCGCTATACCAATGCTCGAACACTTGGAGCATGAAATTTACAGAAGTATTGTAACAGAAATCCCTGAGAGCGCTATTTTAGTTATACCTGCTTTTAGGCATTTATCTCGTAAACGTACGTTTGCCCATATGAAATTGTCTACCCAAATGCATGAAAAAAGTGTTAGCATAACTTTTTCGAGCATATATACATACAGGAGGATTTATTTTATACATTTTTCTCGTCAGCTTTCGCGTTTTCTTCTCTTGGTTTTAGACTTTCACCACAAAAAAATTACGCAAACCCATGAACAAAGTTATACTAATAGAAACCTGATCTTAATACTCGAGCTACCATCAAATTAACACATTTTATTTTTTAAAAGAACATTTATGGCGACTGTCGATCCATATTGATGGATTTCAAAAAATGTATGGATTCAACCGCTGAATAATTTCGTATATTTTAAATCCATCTAAACTTTTACATTTGCGCATTTATATATATGTATTTAACATTTAATTTAAGTAAACGTTTCAATATTTGTCCAAAAACTTTGAACTTCGAAAAATACAGGCTTATGGTTATTAATGGAATCAAATATATTTAACGAATTTTTATTTTATCTAAATCATAAAACGTTCAAATGGAGCACAAAATATTTTTCCAGTTTAAAAAAAAGCAATGTGCTTTGATGCAGTGTCACGCATGCATAAAAAGGAAAGAATAGAGAGGGCAACTATTGCGTTACGAATAATACAGTCGCATACGTCACTCGACATTATTCATGTCTGTGTATATTCTATTCATTTGCGTGTATTCTCA